>OY728143.1:712595877-712780877 GCA_963277665.1 Viscum album
TCCAACAAAGGGAAGGGAAAGAACCAGGTTACATATCCTTCCTCTGGAGAAGGACAATTTCTCTCACTAGAGAGAAGTTTTTCACAACAGGAGGAAGAAATGAAGGATTTAAGAAGGTTGAATACAGAACTACTTAAGAGTAGTCTTCTTATTAAGCATGCTGGAGTCAGTCAGCCAAAGGAATTTGTTGCAGCTACTGAGATAGATCAATAATATCCTCCTCTATCAGTACACCCTCACAGGTCTAATCCTACGGGTCAAGTGAAACAACAGTCGGCAGTGCTACCATCAATTGCAGCACCAATCACCACATATGTCCAAGCTCCAGTCATTGCACCTACCCAAGTCCATGTTCAACCGGATGTTTCTCAAAATTTAATAACTACTATTGAGTCATTAACAGCTCGGTTAGAAACTATGGAAGGGAAATGTGTGCAAGTTCAACCAGAAAAGAAAGTTTACCCTGAATGGGTAGATTCAATCTCTCCTCCATCTAGTTTTGGGAACCTTGTATTCCCTATTTTCAATGGATCAGGCAATCCTTAACAGTATTTGACGCATTACGTGTCTTATTGCGATCCTATGATGGGAACTCTGGAGCAGCAAGAAGTAGTGAAACTCAGATGCTTCGTGCGAACCTTGCAAGGACCAGCTTTTGTCTGGTATACAATCTTGGAATCCCAGTCAATTATCGGATGGGAGGATCTTCGCCAAAAAATTCCTCCTTCAGTTTAGCTCAACTTTTCCAAAGACAATAGTTTTTTATCTTACAAACTGTAAGCAAAGGGAGAATTAAAGGGTCTCTGGTTTCATTGCTCTATTGAAGGGATTAACATATTCCTTGAGTTTAGAACTCCCTCAAGAATAATTGTTTCCAATCTATGGGGAAAATCTGTGTGACGAATTACGCACACCGTTAATCCCTGTGAAATACACAAGAGGGTTTCGAGACATTACTTCAATCGCTCAGAAGATTGAATATTCCCTTATACAGGCTAAGGCTAAATCTCGTGTAATTCCATCAGCTCCAGGAAGAAGAATGGGTAAATCAGAAACTACTATAGTTATGCTTAAACAAGAACCAGTACCTGTTTCTACCTCAAAACCTTCATCTTCTCGAAGGGCTCCACCTTCTGAGCACCAACAACAAAGGCCGTTTCGTTCAGATGATCAAAGAGATCAAAGATGAAAACAATTTGAGGATATAAATAGAAAAACATAATCTTTCTGAAATGAACAAGTTCCTGGTTATTTCATTTCGGCTCTGGAAAACAATTTGGTTCAATTGCCAATTCCCAAGAGGCCAAACAAGAAAGGAGATGAAAACCATCCCAATTATTTCCCTTTTCATCAAATGTTGGGGCATCCCATCCAGGAGTGCTTTTTCTTCAAAGACCTCCTGCAAAAAATGGTCGACTCGGGACAAGTCAAACTGAAAGGTTCTTTAGCTCAGGTAGCATGTGTTACTTCTACAGTTCTAGAGGAGAAAGGCGAATGGCAAGAAGTCAAAAGAAAAAATGCACAGAAGTATGATGATTGGATGGTCAGAAAGACAATCAATCAAACTCATGCTATTTTGCGAACACAATTAATGAAACCAATTGTGTCTTCTTCCATGAATGTTGCGGAAAAAACTTCTTCATCAGAGGGAAAGTCCTCAAAGAAACGGAATGATTCAGATAATGAAAAATAATCAGAAGAAGATGAGTATGAGTCAAAGACTAAGTTGGCTTTGACTTTGGCGGACTTCATGGCATCTAATTCATAGCCACGGGCACCGCCCCACCAAACGTCACAGCCTAAACAGGCTAATCAAGAAGAGTCTTCATCAGACAAAGAGTTAATCTTTGGTTCTGTTAATATGATTCAATTAACAGATCCATATGCTAGTCACAGTTTCTATTTCAATGAGTCTGAATTCCCTATATCAAACAGGGGAATCAGAGGAAGTTCTAGGGGTTCAGGATACAAGGGAAGACGTGGATCATTCAGAAGCCACTATTCCAATTCTACCACTGCTAGAACTGTGTATGCAGCAGAAACTCGTGGTAGAGCCCTTCAGCGAGCTCAGCAAGAACAAGAAAGTTCTTCTACCAATAGCGAATTTAGTCCTGGAATAGTTATTTTGGAAGACCGGTTGAAGGTTCCATATTCTTCCTCTCAGCAAGTAAATGGATCTAATCGGTCTAATCTTCCAAAACCAGGAATATTGCCAACTCCTATCCCAATACAAGATGCATCAACTTCCAAAGCATCTGCTTCAAAGGTACCTACTAAACCACATATTCTTATTGGAAAACGCAGACCTCTGGATCAAAAGTATGATATATTGAAACACTTGGCCCAAGTACCAGCCAAGTTATCAATTCTAGATGCTCTGAATTTGTCAAAAGATCTTCGGGAAGCACTCATCGAGGCTTTGTCAAGTCCTCAGGAGTTTGAAACTAAAATTGTTGCAGCTGAAATCTATCATATAGAGAATAATCCAGCAGAATGCCATGAAATAATATCTTTTATTGATGAAGATGAAGATGATGGTGTGCATGGACATATTAGACCATTGTACTTGTCTGGGAAGATCAATGGCGTAGATGTTTGAAGAGATTTCATTGACAATGGTTCAGGAGTCAACCTCATGCCCATTTGTACACTTCATCGATTGGGCATCACAGAATCTGATTTATCTCCTTCTACCATGATGTTACATGGATATGATAAAAATGAACAAGAACCACTGGGCAAAGTTACACTCAGAACTCAGTTTGGAGATCTTGTATCCAATTCAGATTTCATGTCTGTTGATCAAGACTCAGCCTTGAACATCTTGCTTGGAAGACCCTGGCTACATCAACATGCGACTATACCTTCATCATACCATCAATGTCTCAAATATTGTTTTGATGCTCAATTTGTCACATTGTATGGTGATAAGGCCCCGTTCAAGTCATGTGAGTCTCAATACATTGAGGCGGAATTCTATCACATGAAGGGAAGGGAGAAATTCACAACAAAGGAGATTTCCAAAGTTAATGCTCCATATGGTTTCGAGAGAATTCCAGTAAATCCATTTACACGTGTGAGTATAGATTATATGTTGTCTATCAGTCAAATTGAAAAGATAGACCCAAATCAAAATACTCTTATGGAAAGATCCATAACGTCAATTACGGCAATCGAGCCAGACAACATGGGAGAAATTAGTAATCTACCAAGCTGTGATGAAAGCACAAATGGTGACGTCTTCATTTCATCTGCTGAAATCCAAGAAATCTATGCTTATCCAATTAGGAAAGAAGAAGTTATAGCAACATCGGAGGTGAACAATGATGTCGATTCTCAATCCATCATCTCCTCTTTATTACCCAAAGAAGACCCTTCATCATCTATCGGATTGGAAATGGAAGCTTCTTCTTCAAGATATGAAAATTTTGACATCTCTTCGGATCATGAAAATTCTACTTTATCATCTACTATGCAAGTAGAAATGGAAGAAATAACACATGATGAAGAAGAAGAAGAAGATCTCAGAGATGCTCCTCCAGCATTTGAAGAGGGTATCTCTACCACTGTGGATGAACTCAGAGAAATAAATCTGGGTACAAAAGAAGATCCACGCCCAACTTTAATTAGTGCGGCCATGACTGTTGAAGAGAAAGAGATGTATATTTCTTTTCTAAAGCAAAATAGAGATATATTTTCCTGGAACTATACAGAAATTCTCGGGCTTTATCCTGATGTTTCTACTCATCATTTGGGTTTACCAGAAGAACATCGAGGATTTAAGCAAGCCGCGAGAAGACCACACCCAACTTATGCTTACAAAATTGAAGCTAAAGTGGATAAGCTTATCAAAGATAACTTCGTCAGAGAAGTTAAATATCCCAAATGGTTGGCTAATATTGTCCCTTTAAAGAAAAATAACGGACAAATTAGAGTTTGCATCGATTTCAGAGATCTTAATCGGCATTGTCCTAAGGATGATTTCCTAGTTCCGATTACAGAACTTCTAATTGATGTAACAGCTGGATATGAAGCACTTTCCTTCATGGATGGATATTCCGGATATAATCAGATCCGAATGGCCCCAGAAGACGAGGAATATACAGCCTTCAGAGCCGCTCAGGGTGTGTTTTTCTACCGGTTAATGCCCTTTGGCTTAAAGTATGCAGGTGAAACTTATCAGCATGCCATGCATCTTATCTTCAAACCCTTATTAGGGAAGTTGGTTGAATGCTATGTAGATGATTTGGTAGTTAAATACAAACAACGTTCTAATCACTTGGCTGATTTGGAAGTCGTATTTTGCAGGCTTCGACAACATAATTTGAAGATAAACCCCTTAAAATGTGCTTTTGGGGTAACCTCAGGAAAATTTCTCAGCTTTTTTGTATGCCATCATGGTATTGAAGTCGATCCTGAGAAGACCAAGCCAATCCTTGGTATGTCACCTCCTCGAAATTTAAAAGAATTGAGAGGACTTCAAGGACACTTAGCCTATATTCGGCATTTCATCGCCAATTTAGTATGAAAAATTTTACCCTTCACCAAATTGATGAATAAGGGAGTCACTTACCAGTGGACTGAAGAATGTCAAGAAGCATTCGATATTCTCAAGAAATACCTCTTGAGTCCACCAGTACTAATGCCACTTGTTGAAGGAAGACTATTTATCCTCTACATGACAGCTCTAGAGCGATCATTGGGTGCCTTTCTTCCTCAAAAGAATGATGTTGGGAATGAAAACAGTCTCTACTATCTCAGTCGAACCATGCTTGAAGCAGAAACCCAGTATTCAAGTATTGAGAAGTGCTGCCTGGCATTAATCTTTGCAGTTCAGAAGTTGAGACACTACCTGCAACATCACGAGGTCCAATTGGTATCTCACAATAACCCGCTCAAATTTATCTTTAGTCGTCCAATGCTTACAGGACGTCTGGTAAGGTGGGAAAGTATTTTGTAGCAATTTGACATTCAGTATGTGTGTCAAAAGGCGATAAAGGGCCAAGATCTAGCTGATTTCCTAGCTGAAAACCCTTTAATGGAAGACACATCTTCAGATATTGAACTCCCTGATGAGGAAGTCTTCTCTATTCAAGAAAGTCCTCAGGCATGGGAAATGTATTTTGATGGTGCTTCCAGAAGTCCAACAGGGGGGAAAATGGGAAATCCTAAATTCAACAAAGTTGGCTTAGGAATTGTGCTCATTTCTCCAGAAAAGGCAGTGTTACCTTATTCCTTCTTATTGTGGGAAGGTGGTACCAATAATGAAGCAGAATACCAAGCTCTCATCGTAGGCTTGGAATTAGCACTTCAAGAACAAGTGAATCACATAAAGGTGAAAGGTGATTCAGACCAGGTAATCAAACAAGTCAATGGGGATTATGCCATAAGAAAAGAAGAACTAATCCCTTTGTATGATTATGTCAGAGATTTCATGGCGGAATTCACTTTGGAACCGACATTTTTTTATATCCCAAGATCACAAAATGCTCAATATGATGCACTAGCTAATATAGCCACAGCTCTGGCAGATCCAAATCGGGACGATACAACCATCAGTATTGCCCACCATTGTGTAATTTCACCTTATGTTCGAATCAGAACAGAGGAAATTAATGAAATTTGTCCCATTCCTGAACTGTATGGTCATACTACAGGATGGATGTCACCTATCAGGGAATACCTTCAAAATGGAACACTTCCACCTGATAGAGCTGAGAAAGAACAAATCCGGTGACATGTGGTCAATTTTACTCTTTATGATAGCCCGGATCACCTAGAGAAAATTCTCTAAAAACGTGGTTCTGATGGAGTTCTCTTCAGATCTATTGATGGTAAAGAGACAATGGCTGTCATGAAAGAAGTGCATGCAGGAGTCTGTGGTGCCCACTAGTCTGGACATAGACTGTCTGATCAGATTCGAAGGCTTGGATACTTTTGGTCTTCAATGATACGAGATTGTGTCGATTTCACAAAGAAGTGTCATTCATGCCAAGTACATGCCAACTTCATTCATCAACCTCCATAGTTTCATCATACAGCTAATTACTTAGGGCCATTTTCCACATGGGGAATGGATATGGTGGGACCTTACCCTTTGGCTATGGCCAAGCAGTTTAAGTACATTCTTACTACTACTGACTTCTTTCCCAAATGCGCAGAGGCAATACCTCTCAAGGAAGTCAGTTCTAAATGCGTTGTTAGCTTCATCAAGTCTAACATCATTACCAGATTTAGTGTCCCTCATACCATATTGATGGACAATGGCACCAATTTCTATTCATCCAAGGTGAAGAAGTTGTATCAAGAATACAACATCAAATCCAACCATTCATCTCGATATCATGCAGCGGTCAATGGCCAGATAGAAGCCTTTAACAAGGCTCTTTCAAATATACTGCAAAAGATGGTGGATAAAGATAAGAGGTAATGGCCTAATAAACTCTTTCATGCTTTATGGGCTTATCGGACTACCACCCACACTGCAACTCGGTCAACTCCATATTCATTGGTATATGGAACGGAAGTCGTCTTCCCCATTGAAGTTCAACTACCCTCGCTCAGAGTTTCCATTTGTGATCAATCATCTACATATGAACAATCTCAAAAGAGATTGAATGAATTGGAATGGTTATATGAGAAAATATTGTGCACTTTGCACCACTTGGATGTCTATCAAAATCGAATAGCATGGGCTTTTAACAAAAAAGTGTGTCTTCATTCATTCACTCAGGGAGAATTGGTATTAGTTATCTGAACTCCAATGATACTAGGAAAGAAACCTCCCAAGCATGAGACAAAATGGGAAGGACCTTATTCAATACATAGGGTCTACTCCAATGGAGCTTATTCATTAATATCAATGGATGGAGAACTCATCACTACTCTAACCAATGCCAGATTTTTGAAGAATTATTTTGTATAAACTAAAAAGTACCTCTTTTTTCCTTTCTATATGACGTTAAACTATACAGTAATGGTCCAGTATGACCTTAAACTGCAACTTGGTCCAACATGACGTTAAACTGTGTCCACCTTGGTCAAAAATGACGTTAAACTGTTTCTCCAAAATGGTCCAGTATGACCTTAAACTGCAACTTGGTCCAACATGATGTTAAACTTTGATTTCCTCACTGCATGACATTAAACTGCAAAGTACCTCATTTTTCTTTGCTATATGATGTTAAACTATACATCAATGGTCCAGTATGACTCTTAAACTACAACTTGGTCCAACATGATGTTAAACTGGGTCCCCCTTGGTCCAACATAACGTTAAACAGTGTCTCCAAAATGGTCCAGTATGACCTTAAACTGCAACTTGGTCCAACATGACGTTAAACTGTGATGTCCTCACTGCATGACATTAAACTACAAAGTCCCTCTTTCGACCTTGCTATATGATGTTAAACTATACAATAACGGTCCATTCATATGACCTTAAACTATTTGTATTAATTTCATCCCACACAACGTTAAACTGTGAAAAAGTTCCCTAAATGGTCCAGTATGTCCTTAAACTGCAACTAGGCCCTGTATGACCTTAAACTGCATCATCAACGGTCCATGCATATGACCCTAAACTATTTGCAAGTCCCTTACGTCCAACAAGACGTTAAACTGTGACGTCCTAACTACATGACACTAAACTGTATAAAAGTCCCTTACATCCGGAAATACGTTAAACTAAATAATCATCAAAGGTCCAGTATGACCTTAAACTACACTTTTGTCCAGCATGACATTAAACTGCACCATCCACGGTCTATGCATGTGACCTTAAACTATTCGCACTTTCATCCAACATGACGCTAAACTGTGGAGAAAAATCCCCAATGAATCCAACATGATGTTAAATGGTGTACTCTTTTGTCCTCACTGCATGACATTAAACTGCACAGTCCCCCTTTTGTCCAACATGACGTTAAACTCTATTGTCCCCATCGTCCTAACTACATGATTCTAAACTGTGCAGCACCTATAGTCCTAACTGCAAGACTTTAAACTGCATAATCTATTTATATTTCCTACATGACATTAAACTATGAATCGTTAAGGTTGTTGTTACCTTTTGTTTCTCACACCGAGTATGACTCACGTGAGTTTAGAGCAAACCTCAACCATAACACTCTCTTTGGGCCTCCAACCATGTGTAATCCCCAACAACATTTTTTTAGTTCATTGTCCCAAATAAAAACTTGATCATTAATTCATTATTTAATTGAACTACACGTACTTTGATCCTTGCCTTCTAGGATGGGTATGTAGGCAACCTCCCAAGGTTCAAGCCCAAAACCAATCTCTTCACATCGGTTCACCTACATCTCATAAGATGTTGATTCATGAAACTTCCCCTAGAATCAATATCTTTACATTGGTTCACTTTCGTCTTTGTTATACGAAGTTAAACTATTCAACACTATCGTTCAGTATGACAATAAACTACAATATTCTTTGAAACCCTCACCTGAGAGGGAACCATTATTTACATTGATTTTTCAATCATGTTTCACTTCAAAGACTAAGTGCATACATGGCAACGCCCAACCCTTTTATCTTGGGTTAAACCATCATTGTACTAAATTCCCCTTTCACCATTCACATGTACAAACCAAATTTTTACAAAAGGTAATTCTATAACTACGTGGGCTTTATTCCCATCATTATTGGATACGTAGGAACGTTCGAGTGTCCCTCGAATCCAGCCCCAAGTCTTTGGGCCTAACCCCAAATTCCATTTTCATTCCCTTGGCTGAAAAGTCCCCATGAAAACATACACTCTGTATTTCTTATAATGGTCCAAGCTCTATGACCCTAAACTAAGATCTCTAATCCTTTTTTCCCACACGATGTTAAACTATAGTTTAAGAACTACGTATCACTTGATTCTCATCCTTATGGGATACGTAATGAAGTACAACATTTCAATTCAGGACCCATCCACAACATGATTATGGTTAACATTGATCTGTATATATCTGTATACATTGAACAATACCCATCTTTATGTGTAATAATCCTAACCTTAAATATTTTCAGATCCTCATAACCCTTTTCATGACTTCTTGTCACAAAAATGTCAAACTTCTGAGAGTTCTTTTGCCTGACTATGCAGCACGTGCCCATAGGCGGCCTTGCATAAACAGTCTACATAACAGACTTGTTATCCAAAAGATACTATTATTTGACTATGTAGCCAATGCCCTTAGGTGGCCCTACATAATTCAACCCCCTAACGGGTTTTTCGGATAGTGGTAAATTCATTCTTGGGAAGAATGCCTCTTTTGTCCTTATTTTTCTTAAATGACAGTATGTAGGGATCCGCAAAAATAGCCATCCTTAACATATTTGTCCCATATCCTTTTTCATGATCTGAAAGTATTCAAGTCTATGGTTTATATTCTCCTTCCCTACGTTTGGTTCAAACCTTCATAGGAGTGATATTCATCCACTTCTTCGATAATCTTGTTTGGAAATATCTTATCCATATTCAAGTACCTATTTCCATATAGCAAACTCTATACTTTGGAAGATTTGAATATCCATAAACTTTCACCGGCTTTTAGCACTAGGAATGTAAATTTCTGAGAGTTCTTTTGTCTGACTATGCAGCACGTGCCCATAGGCGGCCTTGCATAAACAGTCTACATAACAGACTTGTTAGCCAAAAGATACTATTTTATTTAACTATACAGCCAATGCCCTTAGGTGTCCCTGCATAATTCAACCCCTTAATTGGTTTTTTAAATAATGGTAACTTCATTCTTGGAAACTACTTATTCTAATGCCTTTTAGATCTTTTCCATATCATTTCTCAGGTTCAAATATTCTTAAGTCATAGCTTACATATTTTCCCTCATACTTGATTATAGTAATATGTTTTCAGATGAATTTTCAAGGAATTGATTCAATTCTAATCCATTTCAGTCAAACCTATTTCGACCTTAAACATTAGCCTTTTTTATGTCCGATGTGCATGACTTTAAACTGCCCACAAAAGACAAGGGAACTCTGAATAAAAGTCAAGTTCCCAGCACACTAAACATACTATTTGTATGATTTAGGTAATATTGAGAAATTAAAAGTTTCATGTTTGTAGGATTATTTACCTCAATCCAAGTAAAAAATAAAACTATGCTTACTAGGCCCATTGGATTAGGTAAAATCTAAAGCATGTAGCAAAAGAGAATGAAGGTACAAATGAGTGAAGGTGAAAGGGTTTTTCATTGATGCACAAGAGTTTGAAGGACATCCACAGATTGGAGTCTCTTCTCTTTTCCAAGGATATTACAAAAGGCTTTCAACATAACTCTTCATTTGATTTACGGAATCCCGAGCTTCATCAGTAACCACATGGAATTCATTCATTCAACTGGATAAAATAAGAGATGAAGTGATACCAGCTCTTCTTGGAACAATTGTAAAAGGATGTTCTTGAGTGTGGTTTGAGAAAATTTTCTGCTGATCAAACAGTGACTCTGTTTCTCTCCAAGAGACTTGGAAGATGGATACATGGATTTGAGAATGGATCATTTGAAGTAAAGATCCATTTAGAGAGTACTCTTTTCAGATATTGCTCTAATCCCATGTTTTCCTTCTCTCTACCAACCGGCAGTGGAAAAAATTTCAGCCCATGGGTTTTCCATTTTAATATCTGCAAGAAAATGACATGGAGGAAGAATTTGAAAGGTCACACCATTGTTGTTGCTCTTAATGCACAGCATAACCGAAATAGAAGAGTAGTAGTGCAGCTTCATTTCAGGCGTATAGTTCTTTCCATCTGGAACATTGACTCCTTGTAGATGACCATGACCATATAGAGGTAGGTAGATGCTCTGTGGGAAATTAAGATGATATTTCTTCAAGTACTTAGCCAAATCTGGGAGAGTGTTGTCGCAGATATCATAATAATCATGGACAATGATGTTCATCATGTCATCAATCTTTTTACTAGCCAGTTCATCAGCCATTTTAATTCCCTTGGGATCCATTGATTCTTCACAAAAGTTGAATAAACTATCTCTTAAATGGGTTTATTTTTCATAAAATTTGTGAAAGAATTCGAAAAAAAATGGATAAATAATTAAGGTGCGCAAGTCTAAACTTAACGCGCAAGTGTTCGTGTGACGCGCTAGTTTTTGACGTGCAAGTATAAACCGCGCAAGTACAAATACCTATATAGTAGAGTGACATCAAAGAAACATCGGAAAACAGAGCAGCCTGCGCGGCTAAGGTGACCTGCGCAGCGAGAGATCGAAGGTTTGAAATCCGGAAATCCAGATGCTTTGTACGGAAGTGAGTCCCTCTATTTATAGACGTGGCCGGGACCCTGCGCGATCAAGGGACGTATCCCTGCGCGCCAGAGCCTGCGCGCCCAAAGCTCATTTGCGCGCCCTACCTTGCACGCCACCTTTCCTTTGGATGTCTCCTTTTTCCTCAGAGTCACATCCTAATTTCTTTTGAATCCAAATCTTAGGGGGGACATTTGTTGATTCTCCTTTTTCTTCATAGAGTCCAAAGGAATGTAAAGGGAAATTACTTAGAACAAATTGATTCATCCTTTGAAGAAAACATCAAAAATCGACAAAGACATGAACAAAGGATCAAAAGCACATGTGCCGCGCAAGTTCTATCACTGTCGCGCAAGTCCACTTGCGCGACCTAAGTGATAACCACTCGTGGTCTTATCCTACCTATAAATAGACTATGTGGGCCCCCCATTCGAAGAGGATTTTTTCTAGAAACTCAGATTTGAGCTCCCAGCGCCCTAGTCTCTTCTCAAAGCTTCTGAAACACTTCTAAGGTAATTTCTTACCTAGAACGGAAGATCTAAAGAGGGGGAGGAAGGCCTAAGTGTTGAAACTCATCAACACTTGCGCGCCTAAGTTTCCAGCCCTTAAGGGAAAAGGCCACACTTGCGCATCGCCTTACCCCTTCAATAGAACTTGCGCGCCCCTCTTCTGGAAGAACCTCAAGTGGATTCTAAAGGCTTTAATCAAGAGTTGCTCAAGTATTACCCTACTGGTTAACCGTCACGCAAGTACCCCATATGTCGCACAGGCATACCTGCGTGACCAGGACTTACGCACCGACGCAGTACCTGCACGCCTGCCAGGACTTGGGTGCCCCTGTCTTTTTGGGTGCCCTTCATGCCCATTTCACCCCTCTTAAGCCATTCCACCTTTCCTATTCAAGATTCAGTCTTCAAGACACTCTTAAAAGCCATTTATAGAATGATTTCAGGATTTGACTTCCTTATCTAAAAAGAATTATATGGAATATCTCTCAAAACCTAGTGATTTACACATCTTTATGTCACTAAAGATTAAGATTTCATTCATTAAACCTCAGCCTTTAATATGAGAGAATCCTTAACCTGGGTCTCCTTTTCAGGAATAATCCCCAGTCATAAGTCCTCTAATTTGGTCATCCTCTTTAGGAGTAAGCCCCAATTCCTCTAATTTGGGCATCCTCCATTAGGAGTAAGCCCCAAATCCCCTAACCTGGGCCTCCTTTTCAGAAGTAATCCCCAGTCATAATTCCCCAAAATATGGGCATCTTCCTCAGGAGTAAACCCCAATTCCCTTAATTTTTCAAATCTCTTAATCTGGGCCTCCTTTTCAAGAGTAAGACCCAGTCTTAATTTCTCTTAACCAGTCCTAATTTACCTTTGATCTAGGATTCCTTTTTAGGAGTAAAACCCAATCATAAGTCCTCTCCTAATTTGGGCCTCCTTTTCAGAAGTAAGCCCCAAGTTAGAGTATTCTGAATATCCATGAAGCACATATACCTTTATGGACCCTGCTCCTAGTTTTCTTCCCTAAATTAAATCCTAACCTCCATTTATCTGGGCAGTCATACATACATAAGCCCCACATTATTTTTTTGATTGCATCTTTTATGGAACAATTGTCTAATTTTTACCAATACCTCTTGTTTCTCACACCGAGAATTACTCACATGAACTTAGAGTGTAAATGTAATTATGACATCCTTCTTTGATCCATCATTCATAAACATCATACTCCCTTACTCGAACTACGTGGGTTCTGATTCCTTTTTTAAACAAAGGATACGTAGGTATCCCATCTGCGGGTTTGATCCCAACTTTGAAATAATTCATGTCCTTCTGAATGACAATAAACTTCAAGTGCCCCACTGAGTGGCTTTAAAACCAGCATAGTCATCATAATGACCAAGATACTTCTATATAAATGTGTCGAAGGGTACCATTGACCAAGAATCTCTAATAAATACAGATGATTCTCTATCGATGAAGAACCTCGAATACATATAAAATATTCTCTAAATTTCCAACATATTTAATCATTGATTGTCAAATATGAAGGAAAGCTCATTTTATACTTGGTAATGTAATAAGGATTCATGAACATAACTTAACTCTATAAAGAGAGTCCCGGAGTAGACAATAATTCCCCTCAAAAAGTTTTGATGAGTCCGACCTCCCATCCTCTTGACCAATGCAAATTCCTAAGCCTCATCAGTCCACAAACTAATGAGAGCCTACCTTTGGAAAGTAGGTCTAAATGGATGTGGAATCATTGGATGTTTCCGTTTCTACAAACAAACCCGTTAGAAACCTATCGGAATGTTTGAACCTCCCATCAAAGGAGGTCATCCCCGAAATCCAAGGGAAACATACGTGATCGATTTGGTGATGCCGCTTAGTAAGAAGTGAGATCCGGGTTTCAGGTGTCTGTCTTGTGCACTTACCATGTTAGGGGTCTAGCTGGATTAGGATTTCATAGTTCTAGAGATTTACCTCTTTAGTGTAATCCTCTTTATGGATTTGATGGTTTTTTTCCAGTCACACATCAATTTTTATCAACAAAGAGTGAGTTTTATGTCAGCTGATAGGTGTAACCTGGTCTTTAAAGGTGAATGGGATCCTCGGTTGGGATGTGTTGGACCTCCACTTTTGGAGTTGAGTAGTTTTTTTCAGATCTCATTGCTCAAGTTATAGGATGGTGGTAGTGGTATTGAGAACAGATCACATCTTGTGGTGGATGATTTCTTAGAGGTGATTTCAGATGACTTCTCAGGTTTTCTTCTAGAGTGGGATGTGGACTTAACCATTGATTTGGTGCTAGGAACACATCCAATATCTCTTCCTTCATATCATATACCCCCCCCCCCCCACTGAGTTGATGTAATTAATGGTACATATTTATGATTTGGAATCCAAAGGATTCATTCACCCGAGCATCTCACATTGGGATACCCCAGTCCAGTTTGCAAAGATTACAAATGGATCTCTATGATTGTGTATCAATTATCAGAAGATTAATAAAGTAATGATCAATAATAAATATCATTTCCCCATATCTATGGTCTTTTAAATTAGTTTAATGTCAAGGTGGTTTTCCAGGATCGACTTGTGTTTCGGGTATCACCAAGTCAGAGTCATAGAGGTGGATGTTCCAAAAACAGCTTCTGAGGTAGGTGTGACCATTTTGAGTATTTGGTCCTGAAATTTGTGTTAAAAAATGATATAGATGAATTTATAGAGCTTATGAACTGAGTTTTCTTGCAATATGTTGAATCCTTTTCATGTTATTTTTGGATGACATCTTGGTCTATTGCAGGACTGAGGAGAAACATGATCATCATTTGAGGATCATTTTGGCAACTCTTCAAGATCAAATCATCTATGTGAATTTTTTGAAGTGCACCTTCTGGACCAGGGAATTGAAGTTTTTGGGTCATTTGATCTTAGAATGAGGGATGTCAACGGACCTTTAGAAGATCAGGGTAGTGATTTCAAGGGAACAACTGAATAATTATTTTGATATCAGGTTCTTTTTGATCCTAGAATGGTATTACAGGCAGTTTGTTTAAGATTTATCTTGACTTTTTCATTCATGATATCACTCATATAAAAAGGAATTAAGTTTTAATGGAGTCTATATTTTTCATGTTTCCTTTGAGGATCTTATGCAATGGTTGAACATAGACATTATTTTAATTTTTTATAATATAGAAAGAGATATGTGGACTACTGTAATTCATCAAGTATGGGTTTTGAGTATGTGTTGATGAAGGATAATCATGTGGTGGTTTTTGGTTCTCCCCAACTTCGACCACAGGAAAATAACTACTCATTCCATGACTTGGAGTTAGTGGAAGTGATGCATGCCTTGAATATGTGTTTTCATTATCTTATTGGGGAGAAGCTTTTGGTTTTTTCAGATCATAAGAGTTTAGATTACATATTCTTCCAAAATGATTTGAATCTGTGGTAGTGTCACTGGGTTGAGTACCCTAATGAGTATGATTTTTAAATAATGTATACTCCAACCAAAGGTAATATGGTAGATGATGATTTGATCAAGATATTTTTGGTATAATCACTGAAGGAGTCTAGTGATGAATGGACCTTGATGGGTTATTTTTCCTAGATGCATTTGAAATCCAAGAACTATAGTGGAGGTGCATTCTTGGTCAGTTTTTAGCTAACACCTTCCCTTCTAGAGTTGATTCGGAATGATTAGATAAGTGATGACTTGTTCTAGAATTCTATGCAGTTTCAAAATAGTGGGGAGGTTCCTAGTGAGTTTTTTTTGTCTTATGAGGGAGTTTTATGTCTCAACGGTCACATTTTGGTATTGTTGTTGTTGTAGAATGTGGGGATGTAAGATAGACAACAATCTTAGTAGTTTTTTCATCCTGGTACCACCAAGATGTATTATGATGTGTTCCATCAGTTCTATTGTTGAGGGATGAGATGTGAAATAGCTAACTTCATGAACAAATGTTATACTTGTCAAAAAATTAAAGAAGAGCACTAGAGACCCTCTAGTTTTCTTCATCCCTCGCCCATTCTTACATGGAAGTGGGACAAGGTCACCATGGATTTTATTTTTCTGTTACCTCGTACACCCATGGGATGGAATTCAATTTGGGAAGTGATTGACCATCTAACCTTTCATTCTGATTAGGGATTCAGAAAAAGTGGATGAATTGAGTCTGTTGTATGTTCAGGGGATAGTGAGGAATAATGGTGTGTCATTTGAAATTTTTTTAGATAGGGACCATTGTTTTACCTCATGATTTTAAGAAGTCCTTTATAAAGGTATAGGGTCCCATGTTAGTTTGAGTATGGAATATTATAATTATATGGAAGGTCAGATGGAGTGGGTGAATCAGATCTTATATAACATGTTTTGGGAAAGTGTGTTGGATTTTGGAGGCTCAATGGATATCTATTTGGGGTTGGTCATGTTTTAATATAACAATCATTATCAATCCTTAATTTGAATGGATCCCTTTTATATTCTTTATGGTTGGTCATGTCAATATCATTTATGCTGCACAACGGTGGGTGAGACCTCATTTTTGGGAATGATCCTTGTATAGGAAACATTTGATAAAATCAAATTGATCAAGAAACATTTTTTTGGTAGCATATATCCTCTATAAGTCTTATATCAATTTGTGGAACCAATCCTTGGAATTATCAATGGGTGATCAGATTTTTCTAATAGTGTTACCTAGCTTGGGTCAATGTCATCTTGATAGGAAAGGAAAGAAAATGTTGAAGTATGTTGGACCTTTTGAAGTTACCAAGAGATTTGGTAAGGTGGAATATGGGTTAGATTTTCCATCTTAGTTGACATCAATTCATGACTTGTTTCATGTATTTTAGCTAAATAGGTATAATCCGGATCCATCTCATGTGTTGAATTGGAAAGAGTTGGAGATAGATCAAGATTTATATTTATTTTAGTATCCAATATGGATTTTGGATTCCCATTAGAAATTACTTCATAGGAAAACCATGTCATTGGTTTGAGTTCTTTGGCAGCATGGTAATTATGAGCACGATACAAGAGAGTGGAAGTCTTAGGTTAAGGAGTATAATCCATTTTTTTCTCTCATCAGACTCTATAATGACTTTATAAGGGCGGAAAGTATTCATTGTGGGAATAATTTTCACATTCATGATTTTATTTTAAGTTATTACTTTGTTTATTTTTTGTTTTGTATTTTTCCCTTGTTTTTACCATGAGTTTATGGAAAAAATTAGAGTTTTTGGACCAACCAGGAGGTGGTGCGTGGTTGGCGCATGATTCCATCCCCTGAGAAACCATGTGGTTGGTACGATAGTGGCACCATTCAAGTCGCATGGCTTGCCACATGGGCATGTTCCATCCCCTGAGAAACCATGTGCTTGGTGTCCCCTTGTATAGAGGAGACCACACCGTTTCCTCATGGCTTAGAGAACCATTTAGGCTAACTATATGGCCTGTACAGGTCATTAAAAATGGATAATTTCCTTTATAACCTTCTCCAATTTTAATACAAAACAACCCTTGATTTGAACCACTAGGGAATTTCATCGCTAGTCACCTCCTCCTCTCCCACTTGGCCTCCTTAAACTTCAATATTTGGATGTATTTTGTGTGGGATATCCAAGGATCATTAAGGTTCCTTCATGGTGTGGTTTTGGTCTTCCATTTAATTCTGAAAGTTTCCAAGATTGTGGTAGGATATTCTATGATTTAACATTATTATATGAGTTTAGTATGCTTGGTTGATTTCTTTAATGTGTTTTATGGAATATGTGTGTGGTGTGAAATGTGTCTTCCAAAGGTTGTAAGATTCATATGGGTTAGAAGATGTTTTTTCAAATGGAAATGGTTTGATTTCATGTCTTCTCTAATTATTGTGATTCTAAATAAGTTTTATGAATTTTGAAAGTGGTGTGAAATAGGTTTAAAAATGTATTTGGTGTGCATGTGAACTTGATATGGGTTTTTTCCTATGAAATGTGATGTTTTTTCAGGTGTATTCGTATTTCTTGATGTGTGTATATGAATGTGGTGATCTATGTGACATCTGAAATAGAAATTGGGCACAAAGGGTATCCTAGGTATCTAGGTGGGAGAACTGGGACTAGTACACTAGTTGGATCATCAGGGCCAAGACCTGGTTTCTTATGGAAGGATTTATTCTATAACAATAACTAAACTATGATGATAACGATTAGAAACCACTAAAACATTAGGTAGATTAATATCTAATGGATTGTTTATGAGGAAGTTGGGGGGTATGGTTGTTATAATATATTACACAGAGATATGAGGTTCCTAGGGTCACACTATTGCTAGTGCATTTAGGGATTACTCGTGGTTCTCTCTTTTGATGTGGTTTTTACCAAAGAAATATGGTGTACATTAATTTTATGTTAATTTTCAAAGTATTCTTCCTTGAAAAAGGTTTTCCTTAAAAAAAAAATTTTAAAAAAAATTTTAAACTATTTCTGAAAACTTTCATGGTGATATTTCTTCTAATGCTATGGCATGGAATCGTTCTTTTGGGTGGAATCCAATAGGGATTTGAATCACACCCTACATACAACCTCAGGTGTATTTAGACATTCTTAAGTTTGACCTAGGTAAAGGAAAGATGTTCAGTGGTGGTGATGGTGGATCTGGTTTCCAGTGTTCTTCTCTTGGAGGTGGTTGTAGAGGTGAATTGAGGGTGGTGGCCCTATTGTTGCATAGAGGTTTTGGGGTTTTTGTTTAGTTGGTTCCCTTCCTTTTGGTATTTTGGTCTTTTGTTAATGTTTTAAAAAAATTATCATGAAATTTTTGTATCGCATTGGGTTATAAACATTGATCTTGATGTCATTTTTTATTATTGAGAATTATTTATGGTTGTTTATCAAGGGTGAAATACTATCCAAAATTGTATTATTGATACCCAGGTACTAGGTGTCATCCCATGGGGATCAGGAATTCCCCTCTAGCCATGCCACGAGTCGGGTTGGGTGTTGGGTTGGATGGAATCCCTCGCTTGGTTCATGAAAATTATAAAGTTTATGTAATTAAGTAATTATATGTTAATAAATCACTTGTTAAACAAAAATCAATATAATTAAATATTAATATTAAATATATTTTTAAATTATATTTCATGAGTTATAATTTTTATATTTATAATTTTTATATGGAAATTAGAAGACTAATTTTTAAACTATTTATAAATTATAAAGTAATTCAAGATAAATTCATAATATTTAATTTAAAATGATTAAATAAATGGTATTATTTTATAAGTTATTTAAAAATATATATATAAGTTTTAATAATTGATATGATCATGGTTTAAATAAAATTAAATAAGTTATATTTAGATTATGAACATTTTTTACATAAAATAACTAGCATATAAAATGTTTATATTTCATTTAATATCATATAAAAAGTAAAATTATATATAAATAAGAATCTAAAGGAGTTCATTTTAGAAATAAATGTAATTTTTTATATTTATCTAATTCTGAAATTTCTATAATTTATGGATAAATTATAAATTGTTTGTAATTAATTTGTTTATGAATTTCTTCTAAATTGTATATATCAGGTATAAATATATTTTTTATTGATTTATTTATATTATTATTTCCAATATTCATAAATATAATTATTGAACTACGTATATGTGAATGCTTTAAGTTTAAAGTGTTAAACTGCTTTTATAAATTTACCTGCTTGCATTTAATGAGTTATGTGGTATGTGTGATTGTTGATTTTTTTCCTTATACATTGAATTTTTCTTTTATTAGGTGGTGAGATTGAATTTAATGGATGATTAAAATTGAATTATATTAGATGATATAATTCTAATGGAACTAATGAATCTCATGAGTAAAGTAACATTTTTTGGAGGGAATTTGGCCTAGAATAGTGAGTGGCCTTGAGGCTTATATATTTTCCAGAAATTTGTGTCTTGACTATCATCACTCCAAGTTTACCCTTATATGGATTACATGTTTTGAAAGGGTTTATAAATTAACATTAAAGGGTATCATGTATCATTTTAATGGGATTTATATGGATATATTTGGGTATAATTTTATTTTAATTTTGGTTGGTAACACAAGCTATAAGTCGGGTAATAAGATACACATCAATATGGTTTAAACATATTAATTTGGTGAAAGGAATATGATTCCATAATAAATCACTAAATGTATTCATATAAGTATAAGGAATAAAATTGATATGTTTGTGAGATTTAAATCCCCTTAGTATAATATTATGCATCATATTCCTTCCAAATTGAACACTTCTCAAGACCTTGATCATATAACCAGGTACTTCATGCTAAAGGTGGGTGCCCATAGATTATCTTTTGTAATAAAATAATTTAATGGGTGGACCTAATAAGATTAGTTTCCCATTTTTGGTGTTTGATTTGTGTTACACTTTTGTTTGAGACTTTGAGAGAATTGGGTTACTAAATAAATAGAGTGGATTTTATCCATGTGATAGATTGTGCGAGAAGTTTTCTTCTCAAATATTCAAGTTTCAAATACGATATGATTTCCATGATTCACTGGATAAATAACAGTGTGATGGGATGTAACTTGTTGGTCTTTATATAGATTTATCATGCTCATTTTAAGTATTAGTTTACCCTTGTTTTTTATATCCTGGTTGGGTTTTACTTTGAGGGGGTTTTTTGGTGAATTTTGATAAATTTGGAATACACGGGGTTTGTGCACATTTGGAGCACATTTGGGGAAAATTGTGTGGTTTTCCCCAAAAAACAGTGCACCCCTTTTTGGACCAACAGGAGGTGACACACAGTTGGTTCATAGTTTTTCTAAACCATGTGGCCTCCCCCCCTCCAAATTTTGCACCCTCAGATGGAGGGGGGTTTTAGGATTGGCACAGGGTTCATCAAACCATGTGCCCACCTAGTAGTAAATGTGAAAACCCTTAGTAAGGTCACATGATTAAGGTGAAAATTTTGGAAAACCATGCACTGCCACCCAGGAAACCATGCATGTAGGTTTTAAACCCCCTAAAAATTTTATTAAAATTCTAAAAACCCTGGGTTTTTAGCTCTAATTGCCTGGAATATCCCTAAATAATTTCATTGAATTTTGGAAGCTACATGGAGGATTTAAAGACTCCCTAAACAACATAAAGTGTGAATTGAAGATCTAATGGAAGGATTCAACCCCTATTCTAGTACGTGATCTTTTCTCATTGGTTTACTTTCTCTCTCACTTCACTCTTTCTTATTTTAGGGGGATGATTTCCTCATTTGGAAATGGGATTAGATCTAGGTTTTTATCGATGTGTTTTTTTGGATCATGGTACTAGTATTTGATCATAGATATACTCTATCATTGTGGGTTTTTATCATCAATGTCAAATTAGGGATTTCATTTTGGTGAACATTTGTAAATGATATATTGGTAGGTGGTATAATGTCCAATTCCTATAGTCTTGCTTAAAATTGTGTGTGTTTAATTTCAAATCTTCAATTTCCATATTGGGAAATTGAATTTATTCTTAAATTGGATAAATTAATTGATTTTCCCCATGTCATTATGTAATTGGTTAAATATATTGATTAAGAATATGATGAATAATGGGATTATGAAATTTATTGAATAACATTTTACAAATATGGTTGATAAATGGATTATGAAAGTGAAACCATGGTATGTGAAAAATTTTAATGATGTGAATAATGAGTTTTGGGATAGGGACTATAGCTCTAAATACCCATAGGTTTCAAGAATTCTTCTCTAGGTCGACAATATATATATATATATATATATATACTTATTTCATGTTATCACTATGTTTTAGGATAGGGACTACTGCTCCAAATACCCATGGGGTTCTAGACTATTTCCCTAGGCCCCTAATATATATATATATATATATATATATATATTCATTTATTTATTTATTTATTTCATGTGATCACTCATTTTTAGGATAGGCTCCTGTTCTCTAAATACCCACAGGGTGCCATATTGCTACTCTAGGCCACCAATTTTGGAATGTGAATTTATAAATTAAATGATTAATTGAATCCCATGATTGAATGAAATGTGATATAACTTTGGAGTATGGTTCAGAATCCAACATGGTATGAATCTTTTATTATTGTTTTGGGTGTTATTATGAACCCAAGGGGCCTATGTGGTTAATAAAATACTATAAAACATGGAATTTGTTTACTTTACACTTTTTAATTTGTTCATTATATAACTACATACACTATTATTTATGGAATATTTATTTAGACATTAGTGGTGGTGGTATACTGAGTTGTACTCACACCCTACTCAGGCTTCCTGATCAGTACCTAAATAGACTTCATGTTTGCAAGGCAGGATAAGGGAAAGTTCCCTTTATTAGATGGATGAGTTGGGATTTAGGATGATCATGGATGAGGGAACATGACATGATATTGAGACCTACTTTGGGAGATTTCAGTGTGTATTTATTTCAGGTTTGCATTTAACACTTGAAACTTATATGACATAACATATCTAATTTTTTTATGGTTATTTATCCATGTTTTGGGTTTATCAGGTGATGTTGGACTTTATTATTTATGGTATTATTATGGTTATGGTTTATTATTATTTGGATATCATTCATTTATTTAAATTGATGTGATACATTGATAAAAATGAAATAGTCTCCCCACATTTCATATTAGACTCTCACTACTATTCGGTAGCATTTGGTGTACAAGAAGGGACACCTGAGGTTACATAAATAATCATCTCAGGGAAACAACATGTGGTACGTGATTCAGGATCTTACAAAGTGATATTAAAGAAGATTTCACTTATTTTAATTTGTATTACTATATATGAAAGGTAGATAGGTTACTGGGTTGATTTTATCCTTGGTCATGATCTTGTGCATGGGATTATATAATGAATGTGTGGGGGAAATAAGACAACCCTGCTTTTATTACAAACTTAAACATGATTTATTACATAAACTATTCACTTGATACAACATGGAAAATAAATAGGTCTAGTGTCTTTGGGGCTTAGGATCATTACATAAAAACATAAAACATGAATTACAACATCCTTATTGAAAACTTACTTTACATGACCACTACATTCCCTCGTACTTAGCATTACATGGGATAACCTCAGGACATGCATAAGAAATGGGTGAGCTATAAAGCCCAGTAAGGGAATAAACATAGAATACATGAGGAGTACAATACGTGTTAGAAAATAGGCATATCATTATAGAATAATAGAAACATGAACATAAAGGCCTGATAAAGCATGATAATCATAACTTGGAAATGTGATAACAACACTTAACATGGAATTGGCATGAGCCATGGCTCATTGCACATGGAGCATGAGTAAATTCTCATTGCACATGAAGCACGAGTAAACCATAATTTCACTTGAATTATCACGATTCAACACTCATTGCACATGATGTATCATGATAATATACTTTACCCAATGCAATTGAGCGCTATAAGGGTGCACCCTTCTTAAACATTTCATTTTATGCATAAGTGTGGCACATGGATCATAAAACATGGATTCATTAAACATAATAATTTATCCCACGATAAAGTAATGTGTAATTCATACATGAATATTTATAATCATTAATTAAATGTGCATAAAGGTGAATACCCTTGATGGAGAAATGGGCATGGTATTTACTACACAAAGGCATTGGCTTAGAAAATCGGTGTAACTTCGGCAGCGTAACGGCATGACAAAAGAATTAATAAAAATGGTTTATGAGAGATAAATAAGTGTCTCATAATATTTACATGAAATGGACAGTAAGGGGGTCATATATATACATGTACAAACAATTGTAATGCAATTTAGATTCATGATACAAAGGTATTTCTTGAATGTAAATGAAGAGAGAGAAGTTCCTTTCGGAATTTCAGCATAGTAACGGGTGTACATGGGAGGCATTTAATGGGAGAGAAAGGGGTATACCATCATTAAAACAATAAGAGGGAATTATGGGGGAGGTGAGAAAACATACCCCAGCATATATAATTGAAATTTAAAGGTCATAAAAATATTATAAAAATTGGACAAAAAAGATAAAGGAAGGAAAACCCTTACATGGAAGTGTGCTTCCAAGGCTTGAGAGAGGCTTGAGAGAGGCTTCTTTGGAGCTTGGGGCACCTTGGGAGGATTCTATAGAGAGTGGGGTAGAGTTTGGAAAAACTACAAAGGTTTTGAGTGATGAGTAATTGGGAGCTTGGGTGGGTTTATATAGGAAAGGTGAATGAACACTTTATTATTCAGGTTTGGGACCTCTTACACTAAACTAATCCAAAACAAAAATAAACTCATGGTTTTTGCCCATGGTTTTTGTCAAAGGGAAGAGGAAAAAAATATTTTATAAGCCCAAATTCCAAACTTCTTAAAATAATGGGGTCGCTTATGTGGAGGTGAGTTACACTCCCATGGAAAATAATTTAAAACGACAAGATGTTTAATAAGTTTTGAGGGGTCCATTAATGACTTGAAAAGTAGGTATAACAAACCCAAAATCACATTATTTTAATGGTTAAACATATATTGGACGAACATAATGATTATTGTATTTTATTACATCACTATTGGGTCATTATGATGTCATAAAACACATTATAAATTTAAATGGTATTTAATTTTTACCCAAAAATTTGACTGTATCAGAAAATTATGAAAAATTCACCATTGGATAATTTCGACGTCCTGGTTCTAGATTTATAATTCCTTTTATTTAAATATTTTTTTAAAAATTTTAATTTTTACTTTTAAGATAAAACCGACATTTATCGAAAATTCACGGGTTTTGACAGAAATGGATTTCAAAACTTAATAAAAATTATAATTGCATTCATAAAATTATATGATAATTAATTTATAATAAAATTAATTTAATTATAAAAATTATATTTTATTAAAATATTATTTAATTCAAAAATCCCTTAATTTAATAAAATAGATTTATTAATTAAATAATAACTAAAAACACTACTTGTACTTTAAAAACTATTTATAATGTATCAATAATGACAAGAAAGTATATTCATTATTATATACAAAAATAATGTACATGATCATAGTACCAGAGATTTGTTACATAACCCCTTAAAATAGCTGTATAAGACCTAAGAGTAAGGTGTGCGATGGTGATAGACTCTTGGGGTGGCTCAGATAACATTTCTCGAGTGGTAATCTCTATCAACTTCTACTTTTCCCGTAGACGGTCTCGTTTGAGCTTGACATGAAGAATCTCAACTTGGGCTTGGTCAAGAGAGAATCCCAAAGATGCCACCTCTCTTCTGAGCTCCGACAAATGGGCTTCGTATGTAGAAATTTTACAAGATGATGCCATCGCTTCCTTTGTCTGAGTAAATTGGATTTGTTAAAGCCCTATATTTATACTAATCATGTGATCACTATTCAACAGCTATAAAAGCAACAGTCACAATTCTTAGCATAAAACCAAAGAAGTTTAAATTTTATATAAATATTTTACATAAAGATACATTTTATTATATCAAGAGGTATTTCCATTAATGAAACTTTGGGTCGTTACAATATTCCCCCCTTAAGAAATTTCGCCCTCGAAATTTCCTTTTCCCACACTAAAACTGATGTGGGTAACTCAGCTTCATCATTTCCTCTGATTCCCAAGTTTCTTCTTCAAACTTGTGGTTTTGCCACAACACCTTGACGAGGGGAATTTTCTTATTTCATAGAACATTTTCTCTATGATCTAAGATCTTCACTGGTTTCTCCTCATAAGAGAGATCATCCTCCAACTATACCACCTTAGAAGAGAGTACATGTGAAGGGTCTGGTATGTACTTTTTTAAGAGGGATACATGAAAGACATCATGTACTTTTTCCATGGTAGGTGGAAGTGCTAGTAGATAGGCTACAACCCCGACACGATCAAGAATATCAAAGGGGCCGATGTACCTTGGACTTAACTTCCCATTTTTTCCAAACCTCATGACCTTATTCCACGCAGATATGTGTAGAAAAACCATGTCTCCAACTTTAAACTCAAGGTCTCATCGATGATTATCTGTATAACTCTTCTGTCGAATCTGGGTTGCCTTGATATGTTGTTGAATGGTTTTCACCTTCTCCACCATTTCCTCGATCATTTCTAGTCCAAGGAGCTTATGTTCACCGACCTCATCCTAACATGTCAGTGTTCTACACCTTTTCCCATATAGGGCTTCATATGGTGCCATTTGGATGCTCGAGTGGAAACTGTTTTTTTTAGAGAACTCAACTAGAGGAAGATATTGATCCCATCCTCCTTTAAAGTATATTGATCACGCTCTCAACGTGTCCTCAAGTGTTTGGATAGTCTGCTCGGATTTGCCATCAGTTTGAGAATGATAGGTTGTACTGAAGTTTAGTTCAGTATTCAAAGCATGTTGAAGACTCTTCCAAAACATAGAGGTGAATCTTAGATCTTGGTCAGACACAAGAGATAGTGGAACTCCATGCAGCATTACCACATCCCTGATATATATCTATGCCAGTTGATCCAATAAGAAATCCCCCCGAATATCAATGAAGTGTGTAGTCTTTGTAAGACGATCCACCACAACCCATATTGCATTGTTGCCTTTGTATGTCTTCAGAAGTCAAGTGACTATGTCCATCGAGAAGTTATCCCATTTCCATTTTGGTATGGGCAATGGTTTCATCATCCCCTTATACTTCTACCTCTCTGGCTTCACTTGCTGGCACACCAGGCACTTTGATGAATATACAGCGATCTCTTTCTTCATATTATCCAACCAAAAATTTTCTCAGAGATCTCGATACATCTTTGTGCTCCCTGGGTGAATAGTGAAATTTGAACTATGTGCATCATCCAAAAGTTCCTTCTTCAGCTCCGGACTTGATGGAACACATAGTCTTTTCCCAAATCTCACAATTCATTCTTCATTAACATTAAACTTTGAGGATTTACCTTTTTCAATAGCTTCCACTTTTTCTTGAATTCCCACGTCATCCTTTTGAGCATCCTTTAACCTTTCAAAAAGAGATGTTTGAGAAATAATTTGTGAAAGGATTGATTATGTTCCATTATTTATGATTCCCATGTCCATCTTCATCAATTCTATGAAGATTGGATCCTTCTCAATTCTCATCATTGATAGAATCACTGGGTCTTTTCTACTTAGGGCATCTGCCACCTTGTTCGATTTCCCAGGGTGGTAATGTATTGAAGAGTCATAATCCTTGATGAGCTCTATACATCTTCTCTTGTGCATATTAATCTCTTTCTGTGTGAATATATATTTAAGACTCTTGTGGTCAGTATATATCTCACATTTCTCCCCATAGAGGTAATGCCGCCAGATTTTTAAGGAAAAGATCACCGCCGCCAACTCCAGATCATGCGTTGGATAGTTTCGCTCATGGATTTTCAACTGCCTTAAGGCATAGGATATCACTTTATCATTCTGAATTACCACACAGCCTTTATCTTTTTTTTGAAGTATCACTGAATATCACAAAAGGTTCCCCACTTGTGTGTAAAGTGAGCACGAGCATAGTGATAAGCCTCCATTTCAACTCTGTAAAGCTTTCTTCACATTCATCACTCCAAGGAAACTTTACTCCCTTTCGATTTAGATTGGTAATAGGGTCGTACAATCGTGAGAAGTTTCTCAAAAATCGTCGATAATATCCAGCTAACCCCAAGAAGCTACGGATATCTTTTACCGATGTTGGCCTCAGCCATCCCTCAATTGCATCTATTTTGGAGGGATCCACAGATATCACATTTCTTGTGATGATATGGCCCAAGAATTAGACCTCCTTCAACCATTACTCACACTTTCTATACTTTTCATAGTTCTTCTCCTTGCGGAAAGTCTCTAGTACAGTTCTTAAATTCTCCTCATGATCGTCCCTGGTTTTGGAGTATATTAGAATATCATCTATAAAGACTACCACAAATTTGTCAAGGTAATCTATAAAGACTCTATTCATCAAGTCTATGAATATTTATAGAGAATTAGTGAGTCCGAAAGGAATTAATATGAATTCATAGTACCTGAATCTTGTAGAAAAAGCAGTCTTTGGGACATCTTCCTTCTTCACCCTTACTTGATAATATCCCGATCGCAAATCTACCTTACAGAAGTATTGTGCTACATGCTGCTGATCGAACAATTTATCGATCTGTGGTGGATGATACTTGTTCTTTATCGTGATTTTTTTAAGTTCACGATAATATATGCAAAGCCGCATTGACCCATCCTTCTTCTTGACGAGGAGGACTGGTGCACCCCATGGTGAAGCACTTGGGCGTATAAACCCTTTATCTATATTCTCTTGTTATTGTTTCTTCATCTCTTCAAGCTCCATGATATCCATTCTATATGGAGTCTTGGATATTGGTAGCTCCCCTGGTATAAGTTCAATTGAGAATTCAACGTCTCTTTTAGAAGTAAGACCAGGCAGTTCCTTGGGAAATACTTCAGCGAATTCCCTCACAATAGGCATTTCTTCAAGGATGGTTTCTTCCATGGACTCAATCATCTGAGCCAGATATGTGTGCTCATCGGGAATTAATATCCATGTTTGAGATGATGGAGCTAAAGAAGATTCATCTTCCTCCTTACACTTGTAAAGAATCGGGGTTTGATTCTCTGTATGGAGGGTGATTTCCCTCTACCAAAAATTTATGTTGGCTCTATATAAGGAAAGACAATCCATTCCAAGAATTGCATAAAATTCTTCTAGAGGGAGTATGATGAGGTTCGACGGAAAATTTAATCCACCAATTATGACAGGGGAGGAGTTATATTCATGGGATGCAATGATTTCCCCATTTGTCGTATTCACCGACATCTTCACTTCCATAATTTTTGATGGTTCTAGGATTGTTCTACTAAACTTTTGAGATATAAAATAATGTGTGGAACCTGAATCAAAAATTATGTTCTCTATTCTTGAATGAATAACTATTGTACCTGTCACTACTTCATTGTCGGGGTTCACTTCGGTCGAAGTGATGGAAAAAGCTCTTCCTTGCTTCCTTGGAAGTTGTTGGTTGCCTCCGAAAAGCCTTGGATTAGGGAACTGATTTAAAAAATTCCCTGGTTCTTTGTAGTTGTAGCAATGAACAATGATTTGAGGTTCAAATGGAGCGTTCCTCTCCTCTATCACAGCCACGGGTCTTTCTTGCCGACAGTTAACAGCTAGGTGCCCTTCTCTTCCACACCTAAAGTATTTCCTCATCCCCTTGAGGCAATTTCCAGGGTGCTTCTTTCCGCACTTTTTGCAAGTGTGGTTCTAGATCCTCTTAGAACCATTGGATTTATCCATCAGACAGCTAGCATTGAATTCCACCTTACGCTTCTTGTCCCCATGATACCCCTGTAATTCCTCGATCTCCATTTCAACCTTCAGGGCACATTGGACAATTTCCTCATAGCTTTCGAAGTCACGGATCGCTAATGCTTTCCGTAGGCTAGGATTCAACCCACCAAAGAAGCGGTCAACCTTGACTTCGGGGGTAACGAAAAAGCCAAAATCACATCATGCAAGCCTTGTGAATTTTTCCTCATACACTCCAACATATTCTTCATCTTTTCTCTTGAGGGAAAGGAAGTCCCTTTCCATCTTAAGCCGGAGGGTGCGCGGAAAATATTTATCAAAAAACATCTTCCATTTATCCTTTCATTCCAACGCCTCAATATCCTCCTCAAGATTTGTATTTTTTATCAAAGTCCACCATTGATCAGCTTCACCCTCCATACGATAAGCCTCCATGAGAACCTTCTCTTGTTCAGAACATTAAAGGATTTAGAAGATCTTTTCAATGGAGCTGATCCATTATTCCGTGTTTGTGGGATCGGATGATCCACTAGAAGTAGGAGGCCTTTGTCTCATGAAGCTCTCGATAGAAACTTGATCCTTCTTAGGGGGGTTTGGACATTCCTCTTGAACCGGGTTTCTATTCAAAGCTTGAGTTAGATGAGAGAGAAGCGTGAAAAAGTTCACAATTCCCACTCCCATTGGATTGGGCATCTCATTAGTACAGTCATTGCACTAATCTTCACATCGGATGTTAGCCCGAGTCCTCCTATTACCTACCATTGGCTGGAATAAAAGGAAAGTTAGGGGGTAACCCATAAAGGGTAATCCAAAGTCAAAAGTTTATGACTTATAAATAAACTTTTATTTCCTTAACTCATGAGTCTATAGGCTTCAATCTAGTCATTTCATGATCTACTTTCTAACATATATTCTTTAGGGAATTTTTTTTAATTCCCTTAAAAAGGGTTCATACTAAGCTTGTGAATTTATCAAAACATATCCCCCAGGAGTGTCATAACGAAGAGTGCATCAAGGCCCGTTGTTGTGCACTAGTTCTCATTCGAGTCTGGCTCAAAGCAGTGTTTTTAGGTTTTACCCCTAGTATACATCGGTGCCAAAGCCGCCTTTACCTACTCATATCCAGACAGGGATGTATTTTCTTGATAAAGCACTCACTCATTACTTTCCAAAAATTAGGGATGTTTTTATTATACTTAGTCTTGTATTTAAGGCTTTACTATGGTTTTCTAATCCTAATCCCAAAAATAAAAAACCTATCCTCTGATACCAACTAAGACAACCCTTCATTTATTACAAACATAAACATGATTTATTAAATAAACTATTCACTTGATACAACATGGAAGATCGAGAGGTATAGTGTCTTTGGGGCTTAGGATCATTACATAACAACTTAAAACATGAATTACAACATCTTTATTGAAAACTTCTTTTACATGACCACTACATTCCCACGTACTTAGCATTGCATGGGATAACCTGAGGACATTCATATGAAAAGGGTGAGCTATAAATCCCGGTAAGGGAATAAACATGGAATAAATGAGGAGTACAATATGTTTTAGACAATAGGCATATCAATAGAGCACAAGAGAAACATGAACATAAAGGCATGATAAAGCATGATAATCATAACATGTAAATGTGGAAACAACACTTAACATGGAATTAGCATGAGCCAAGGCTCATTGCACATGGAGCATGAGTAAATTCTCATTGCACATGAAGCACGAGTAAACCCTTGTTTCACTTGAATTATCACTAGTCAACACTCATTTCACATGATGTATCATGATACTATACTTTACCCAATGCAATGGAGTGCTATAACGGCTCACCCTTCTTAAACATTTCATTTCATGCATAAGTGTTCCATATGGATCATAAAACATGGATTCATTAAACATAATAATTTATCCCATGATAAAGGAATGTGGAATTAATACATGAAACTTTATAATCAATAAGTAAATGTGCATAAAGTTGAATACCCTTGATGGAGAAATGGGCATGGTATTCACTACACAAAGGCATTGGCTTAGAAAATCGGTGCAACTTCAGCAGCGTAACGGTGTGACATAAGAATTCATAAAATTGGTTGAAGAGAGAGAAAGGGGTGTATCATCATATTTAAATGAAATGGATAGTAAGGGGTCATATAGATACATTTCCAAACAATTGTAATGGAATTTAGATTCATGATACAAAGGTATTTCTTGAATGTAAATGAAGAGAGAGAAGTTCCTTTCAGAATTTCGGAATAGTAACGGGTGTACATGGGAGACATTTAATGAGAGGGAAAGGGGTACACCATCATTAAAACAATAAAAGGGTAGTATGGGGGAGGTTTGAAACCATACCATAGCATTTATAATTGAAATTAAAAGGTCATAACAATATTAAGAAAATTGGACAAAAAAAGTGAAAGGAAGAAAAGACCTTACATGGAAGTGTGCTTCCAAGGATTGAGAGAGGCTTGAGAGAGGCTTCTTGGGAGATTGGGGCACCTTGGGAGGATTATAGAGAGAGTAGGTCAGAAATTGGAAGAACTCCAAAGGCTTTTAGTGAGGAGGAAGTGGGATATTGGGTGGGTTTATATAGTAAAGGTGATTGAATTCTTTATTGTTTAGGTTTGGGACCCCTTACACTAAACTAATCCAAACCACAAATCAAGTAATGGTTTTTGCCCATGTTTTTTGGAAATGGGAAGAGTAAAAAAATATTTTATAAGGAAAATGTCTGAAATTCTTAAAATAATGGGGTTGCTTATGTGGAGGTGGGTCACACTCCCATGTAAAATAATTTAAAAAGACAAGATGTTTAATAAGTTTTGAGGGGTCCATTAATTCTTTGAAAAGTAAGTCAAACAAACCCAACATCACATTATTTTAATGGTAAAACATATATTGGCCGAACATAAAGCTTATAGTATTTTATTACACCACTATTGGGTCATTATGATGTCATAAAACACATTATATATTTAAACGGTATTTAATTTTTACCCAAAAATTTGACTATCTCAGAAAATTATGAAAAATTCACCTTTGGATAATTTTGACATCCTGATTCCATAAATATCATTTATTTTATTCAAATAATTTTCCAAATATGTTAATTTTTACTTTTAAAATAAAAAGTGACATTTATAAAAAATTCAAGGGTTTTGACAGAAACGGCTTTCAAACCTTAATAAAAATTATAATTGCATTCATAAAATTATATGATCATTTATATATAATAAAATTAATTTAATAATAATAATAATATTTTATTAAAATATTATTTAATTCAAAAATCCCTTAATTTAATAAAATATATTTTGAAATTAAATAATAACTAAAAACACTACTTTTACTTTAACATCTATTTACAATGTATCAATAATGACAAGAAATTATATTCATTATTATATACAAAAGTAATGTACATGAACATGGTACTAGCGATTTGTTACATAACCCCTTAAAACAGCCGCATAAGACCTAAGGGTAAGGTGTGTGATGGTGATAGACTCTTGGGGTGGCTCAGATAACATTGCTCGAGTGGTAATCTCTATCAACTTCCACTTTTCCCGTAGACATCTCGTTCAAGCTTGACATGATGAAGATCAGCTTGGGCTTGGTCAAGAGCAAAGCCCAAAGACACCACCTCTTTTCTAAGCTCTGAAAAATGGGCATCGTATTGAGCAATTCTACTGGATGAGGCCATCGCTTCCTTTGTCTGAGTAAATTGGATTTGTTAAAGCCCTATATTTATACTAATCATGTAATCACTGTTCTACGGCTATAAAAGCAATAGTAACAATTCTTAACATAAAACCAAAGAAGATGAAATTTTATATAAAAAGTTTACATAAAGAGACATTTAATTATATCAAGAGGGATTTCCATTAATGAAACTTTGGGTCTTTACAGAAAAACCCAAGTACCCAAGGTGAGACTCTTATTCTTGATGTTTGCTGCTATGATTGAATATTATTTCACCTTGAGTGATTCCCTTATTGTGTGATGTTACTATTTTTCTGAGATTTTTCTTCTTGGATCGATATTATACAAGAGTTGTGTATACATGCAACAACCTAGGAACTCATGATTTCATGTTACATGCATAATTTTAGGAACACCTAAAAAATAATGTTTTGGGTGAGTTATTGGAATTAATATTCTTTTCTTTGTTTGGGTAATTTTAAGAGAAATGGTTGCTAATAATGAAATAAAATGGTTAAAATGATGATATTTTTGGTAATTTTTAATGCATAAAATGGGTGTCTAATGAGAATCCTTGAAATATGAAAGTGTTTTACCCTAAGTTATATATGACCCAAATGAGGGATGGTTGAGGGTAGTGATATTGCTTTAGTTTAGACAGTGTGGCGGAATATGGGGGATGATTTTTTTATAGCCTTATGTGAATCCCTTTTATGAAAAATTGTTAAATTTTTGTTATGTGTCCTAATATGTGGGTTTGAAATTATCAAGATATTCCTTCATGAAGAAGCTTTTTAATAGGATGTCATGAGGACATGGTTGGAAATGTGCCTTCACCAGTGGAGCCAGATACCCCAATAGTTCTAGGTGAAGGTCCGAGAGAATAGTTGCGTGATAACTTTACTTGATTTAGGTATTTTATGGAAGATTACCCAGCGACAGCTATGAAAAATATGTTCAGCCTAACAGGTTAGTTCCAGTTTTAGCACCCTTCTACCTTCACCGGAGAGGGTGGACCTGAGGTAGTTAATTCCTAGATTGAGTCTATCCAGATGATCCTTGACCACTTAGATACTCCTGCTAATAATAGTTTCAAGATGGCATCTTATATGTTACATGTTCAAGAAAAGTGTAAGTGGGACATTCAGAGTTGGTATGATCAGCTAGAAAACATGTAATGGAATGACTTTTAGGAGAAGTTCCTAGAACACTTGTACCCCGAGACAAGGAGGAGGTATAGGGCAGTATTGTTTATGTGGTTGACCTAAGGTAGAACATCTATGATGGACTATGTCAGTCACATTATTGATTTGTCTTTATTTTTTCCATCATTGGTAGGAGATGAGGCTACCATGGAGAAAACTTTTCAGGACGGGATTAAATGTGAGATTAATTCCTAGGTTAATATCTTTCAACTGAAGAAGTTTTCTGAACTAGTGAATCATGCTCTGATTTCTAAGGGAAAACTAAAATATACTTCTAGTGGAATGTAGGTGGTTTGTATTGGATGACCAGGGGGTATGTGTTCTAAGAGTAATAAGAATCAATGAAAACATCAACCATGGAGAAGGAGAACAGAGTGGCCATGGAGGAGGGTCAATTACTCATAGTAGTAAATGACTGTAGTGCCACCAGTGTGGTAATTTGGGTCACTATCATAACCAGTGTCCCTAACCACTAGGGGAGGGTCGATAATGTGGTAGGATGGGTTTATTACAATGGTATTGCAGAAACCCTTGACCGATGGGTAATTATAAAGGATCAATACAAAGTTATAACACTGGGAGGGGGTCTTCTAACCCATATCAGTTGGAAATTTGGAGTAAAACTAACTGTAGATGTCAACATGGTGGGCATTATACTTTGGGAAATAAAACCCATATTAGAAGAGTGGTGTATCTCACTGGACTCAGACTATCATTGGTAAGAAGATTAGGATAGCTTCTTGCATTTCATCATACACTTGTGGATATAAAGGATGGTACATCGATAGTCATATGTACTATTCTTGTAGATTCTATAATTTATAGTGCCTTATTTGATACAAGAGCCTCTCATTATTTTATTACTTATCAACTTGGGAATGGTTGGAGTCTGATGGTGGATTTTGTGAGTGGGTGTTTGACAATCGATGCACCATTGATAGTGTGTTTAAGGGACATCTATTTGTGTAAAGGATGTTCTCTTGATTTTGGTGAGTATCATTTTCTTGGGGATCATTACATAATTGGCATGTTATATTTTGAGTTGATTTTGGGAATGGATTGGATGGTATATTACCAATACTATAAGGACTACTACAATAGTATATTAACCTTTATGTCTCCAAAGGGTGACAGATATGTTCATTATGGAGAGTGAGATATCCATACAGGCCATGCAGGTCCATTTTGTTATCAACTAGGCGATATCATCGCCAAGGATTCAAGTATTTTCTAGACGATGGGGGTGTAAATCCTGATTTCTTTACAACTAAATGGGATTAGTTTCAAGATGTGTTTTATAAGGACTTCTTAGGGATTCCACCTGATATGGAAGTTGAGTTTATAATTGAGCTCATTCCCAGAGCTGAACCATTTTTTCTTCCACCTTACATAATAGAAACAACAGAGCTTAAAGAGATCAAGATATAGGTGTAAGAGTTGATGGATAATGAATTTATCTATCCTAGTATGTTTCCTTGGGGTTCTATTGTTTTTTATTTTAAGAATGATGATAGGAAGTTTTTCTTATGTGTTGATTATAGGAATTTAATCCAGATGAAAATGAAGAAACAATATCCAATTCCATGTATCAATGATTTATTTAACCAATTGAGAGGATATTATGTTTTCTCCAAGATTTACAAAGGATTAGTGTATCATCAGTTAAGAGTTAGAAATTATAATATACCACTGACTGCCTTCAGAAGTAAGTATGGTCTATATGAGTTTTTCATGATACTGTTCAGGATGAGGAATTATCTTACAGTGTTTATGGCCTTGATAAATAGAATATTACACTCGTACTGAGATCAATTTTTAGTTTTTTTTCTCGATGAAATCTCGGTGTACTCTAAGACTCCTAAAAATCATTACCAACATCTTGATGTTGTCCTGATTACAATGAGAGAGCATAAACTATATTTCAATCTATCTAAGTTTCAATTCTGTATTAAAATCCTTTATTTCTTTGGTCACATCATCTCGATGTAAGGTGTGTTAGTGGACCCATAGAAGGTGCAGGTATTTTTTTTCTTTGGAGTATCCCACGAATCGTTTTGATATCTAAATATTTCTAGGTGTTTTGGATCATTAACAGAGTTTTATCCAGGACTTTTCCCATTTTGAAGAACCTCATTCGATATTGACCAAGAAGGGGATCAAGTTTGAATGGTCTAGAACATTTGATAATGATTTCCAAGAATTAAGGAAGAGTTTTACTACCAAACCTATTTTGATTCTACCCAAGCCAGGTAAGGAGAATACTGTGTTTTTTTATGCATCGAGAGTCATACTTGGAGCTATGTTGATGAAGAGAGATCAATTTGTGGAGTATGGGTCACAAAAGTTGAGGCCACATGAACAAAATTACCCTATTCTTGATATAAAGTTAATTGGGGTGATTTATGCTTTAAAGTGTTGGAAAAAATATTTTTTGGGAAAAAAATAACTATGTATACCAATCACAAGAGTTTACAGTGCATATTTTCACAGTGGTGTTTGAATCTATTGTAGTGGATATGGGTTGACTATATGAAGTTGTTTGATTTTGAGTTGGAATATATGACCGGTAAGGGAAAATGCTACTGATTCTTTTTAAAGTAAGAAATAAACTTAGGGAGTTCAATAGTTTAGTTCTGAGTGGAATATAATTACCTTACTGGCTAAGATGCATATTGAGGTTTAGGAGGGCCAGGAGAAGATAACCCTTGTTTCCTTATTTGTTGATTCTGCACTCTGGATCTAGATTAGGGAGAGGCAGTATGTGGGTCCAAAGTGTTTTACCTAGAGGGAAATCCATGATGGTGGCAAATCACCTTCTTATTTAGTTATAGATGAGGATGAGATCGTCTATGTATGGAACTGAGTTTTTATACCTATTTGTATGTTATAAGAGCTGATGTGTGAGTTTCAGGACTTAAAGTGGGTGGTATATCTTTGTGTGACTAAGATACACCTAGACCTACATAAATAGTATTGGTGTTTGGGAATGAAAAGGGAGATATAGGGTTTGTGACATGATGTTACACCTTTCAGTGGGTGAAGTCCAAAAATAAATGATCAGGTGGTTTTATACCATTGTTTCCCATCCCAAAATGGAATTGGGATGACGTTACCATAAACTTCATGGTATTTATACCAAGGAATCTATGGAAGAGTGATGTTGTATGGGTGATTGAGGACCAATTGAAAAAATTATCCCATTTCTTGCCTATTTGTGAGACTTTCACTGTGGATATTTTGGGAGACATGTATGTTTAGAAGATATAATAACTACATGGGGTACCACTGAGTTTAGTTTCAGATCATGACTCGTGTTTTGATTCATGATTCTATAAAGGCTTGAAGAAGGTTCTTGATATACAGGTTTTTCTATGTATATCTTTTCACCCATAAATAGATGTTTAATTGAAATGAACTATTCAAGTATTGGAGGATATTCTAAGGGCATGGATTCTAGATTTTGGATGGTCTTGGGAGAAGAAATTAGCACTCTTTGAGTTTTCCTATAACAATAGTTATCAAGATAATATTCAGATGGAACTATATGAGGCACTATGTGATAGGAAATACAGATCACATCTATGTTGGATAGAGGTAGGTGTGATAGAGTTGTTGGGACTGAGTATCCAACAGGAGACATCAAAGAAGTTATAGTTAATTCGAAAATTTATGGCTATGGATTAGAGTATAAAAATGTATATGATGATCGGAATCATCGAACCCCTGATTTTATAGTGGGTTATCTTGTGTTTGTTTGTGTGTCACCTAGATTGGGTAACCATAGGATTTGGGGGTAGGGAAAGTTGGAGCCTAGGTTTGTTGGACCTTTTTAGATGGTAGAGATAATTTGTCTGGTGGTGTACTGATTAGCTCTTCCAAAGAGGTATTCCACCATGCACGATGTTTTTCATGTGTCACAACTTCAACAGTATCACCCTGACCCTTCTCGTATGATTGATGTCGATGTTGTTGAGTATGAGGAAGATACATCATTGGAAGAAAATCCAATTCATATTATGGATCATAGTGATAAAGTGTTATGGGGAAAGACTGTTCCAATAATTTGAGTTTTGTGCAGCATGTACGTGTTTGGGAGGAAACATGGGAGATTGAAGAAGATATAAAGGATAATTAGATCAGTTGTTTTACATTAGAATCTTTTTTATGCTTGGGAGTATATCTCAATAATGAGCAGTTATAAGGTGGTGATATTGTAAGATCCTACCCTTTCTAGAGATTCCTCTTGCTTGTTTTCTGGTATTCTTTTACTATTGTTATTTTATATCTTAGTTGGGTATTACTTTGGGGGGTTTTGGGTGAATTTAGAGAAAATTGGATGAAATGGGGGATGTTCATGGTCAGAAAATGGTTGTGGAAAACCATGAGGCACTTTTTGGTTCTATAGGAGTTGGTGCAGGGTTTGGAAAAACCATGTGTCATCCCTCCTTAAACCATGCACCCTCGGATAGATGTTTTTTGAATGATTGGTGCATGTTTTTTAAAACCATTCACCCACTAAGGTATACCCATGAACCCCCAAAGTAAGGGAACATAATTGAGGAGCACAATTTTGAAAATTGTGTGCCTCTGCCCAGGAAACCATGAATGTGGGTTTTAAACTGGTTGAAAATTTTAATAAAATTTATAACCCCACCCCCCATTTTTACCCAAAATTTCCCCAACTCAGTCCTAAACAATTTCCTTTGATTATGGAAGATTTCAAGAGGATAATAAGACTCATAAAACCCCATTTAGTGTGAATTAAAGATATAACGGTAGGATTTAACACCACTTCTGGTATGTGATCTCTTCTCATTGGTTTCCATTCTATCTACCAACTTTCTCTTTTCTTTTGTAGGGATGATTTCCTCCATTGGAAGTGGGTTTAGATCTAGGTTTTTATGGATGTGTTTTATTGGATCATGGTACTAGGTTTTTATCCTAGCTCTCCTCCCCAATTTTCGTTTTGACCATTCAACATAAATTGGGGGTTTTGGTTTGAAAAATGTTCGTCAACGATCTTTAAGTGAGTGGTATAATTTTTAATTTATATAGTTTTGATTATAATTGTGCATGTGAAATTGTGAAATTGTGAAATTCATAAATTTAAATTTCCATGTTTGTAAATTGAATTTATTTATAAATAGAATAAATTAATTTATTTTCCCCATGTGATTATGAAATTGGTTGAATAAATGGATTATGAATATGATGAATAATGGTATTATAAAATGGATTGAATAAAAGTTTATAAATATGGTAGATAAATGGATTATGAATGTTAAAACATGGTATGTGATCGCTTCATTTTAGGATATGGATAGGTACTCCATATACCCATGGGTTGCCATATAGCTACTTTAGGCCCCCAATGTTTGACTGTGAATTTGGAAATTAAATGATTAATGGAATACCATGATTGAATGAAATGTGATATCCCTTTAGTGGATGTTTCAGACTCTAGAATGGGGAAAAGAAAGTATTATTGGTTTGGGTTTCATCATGAACTCGGTGTCCTGTGTGGTTAATTAAAGAAGATAAAATGTGAAAACTATTTACATTACTTTTTTACTTTATTATTTATAAAACTACATACACTATTATTGACTTGTTATTCTTTTAGAAACTATTGGTGATGGCCTACTAAGTTTTACTCAAACCCTACACGGGATTCCTGACCGATACCTGAATAGACTTCTTGTTTTTGGGATAGGATGAGGGAAAGAGCCCTATGTTTGATGGATTATTTTAGATTTCAGATTAGGCATGGATGGTGGAACCAGACATGGTGTATTGTTCCACTTGGGGAGATTTTAATGTGTCTTTATTTTGTGTTTTCATTTAACACTTGACACTTATATGGCATGACATATCTACTATTTTGGTATATAGTCGTTTAACCCAGTTTTGGGTATATCAAGGGATGTTGGTCTTTATTATTTATGGTATTATTTTGGTTATGGTTTATTATCATTTGGATATTGTTTCTTTATTTAAAATATTGTTTTTCTTTGATAAAAAGGGTATATTATCTCTACATTTCATATTAGACCCTCACTGGAAGTTGGAAGCCTGTAGCATATGGGGAGGAATGCCTGAAGTCACCTAACTAACCAGCTCTGAGCATCATCATGTGGCACTCAGGTTGGAATGTTACATGGGCGAAATGATAAAGTGACCAAAATCATATTGAAAACATATCACAAACCATTATATAATATGGTATAAATTTTAAATGCGTCATCATTTTAGTTGGAGAATATTTAGTAAAAACCTTTATTAAATGAATGTAAAACATGATACCCATTTCGGTAAATATTCAACTGTATATAAATACAACCAAAATCATCAAATGTGAATTTGAGATAAAAAATATTAAAATATAATATTAATTTAACCAAATATTTAAACTCTTGAAAAACATAGTAATGATTTTTATCTAAGAATAAAAATTATTTTTGTTAGAGAAACCCCTTCTGGAATAATTTTTTTTCAAATTGTTCATCTTTTAAATCCAAATACTTATGAGAACCATAATATTATTCATTTAAAGGTTCAAAGTATTTAATTATAATATGAGAAAAGGAATATTAGTCTCCACACACATAATAAATGTGATTGAGTATTCCAAAGACTATGTGAGATTGAAAATATTCATTAAGGTATGATTTGGATATAAAATTCATTATGGTATCATTATTTTAATTATTTTTAAAATGTAAATAAGTTCAATAAAATTTTACCATATATCCTTGGATATTGAGGATATAATAGCATGAAATGATATGTATAGGTTCTTATACTATGCTGACTATACTATAGAGGAATGTATTAACATATAAAAAAGATTGGATTTTTCCAATAGGTGGTCATAGGGACCAAGAAATGGTTAGGTACCACTAAGAGTGGGGTGAATCAATGGTATTATTATTATGAATTCTATACCTCTTTAAATTAACCTCATGAACTTTATATAGTTATTGATCCACTCAATAGGAAGTGACAGAGAGATAACTGAACTGTATTTAAAAGGATTGACAAAAAATAATCCTCATCAACATGTCAGTTAGATTCCCCAACGTTGATTCCCCATTATAATATTATTTTCAATTATAGTGTTTAAGGTATAAACTAGTTAAACAACCTAGTAGTTGATCCAAAAATTATCACTGGTTCTATACCCCATCCATTAACTATTATAACCCAATGATGTGACTGTCTGAAATATATAAATTAAAAAATATTTCATTATAATACATTCCCAATACCTTTTATATTTAGAGTATTACATAATTATTAAAAAAATAACTAAAAATCCATGCCTTTTTTAACTAATGGGAAATTCTCCTGCTATTAAAGCTCTTTCTTAATACATAAAAAATATTTAGAATCTCCAACTAGTTCTCCACATAAGTTAATCTTCTAGACAAATCATACTTTTCTTATCTTCATAACCTAGGGAAATGAAAACATATGAAAAGCGTGGTCTAAGTTGCTCAGTAAGGGTAAACATAAGTGATAACGATCAAGGGTCTTAATTGGGAAAAAGTTGAGCATATGGGTATAATAATGATACATAATAAAGTTATACATGATAAATTAAAGATCATAAATCATTTCATAACCTAATAATATGTCATGAAAATTTCACATATCATAGAAAGAATGAATACTTGATAATTGTGGCATATCAACAAGCATAGAAATCATAACACAGTGGATCAAGTATCACAACTTGTTTCCCTTCATGGATCAGTCTTCACTCACATATTTCCCTTAAAGTATTAGGATTCATTAACTTTTTTCTCATAGTATATCAGGCATCAAAGCCTATTTCCCATTTTGGATCATGCATCACTACTTGTTTCACCATTATCGTAGGAGATGTAAATCTTTTTCCAAGTCTTTAGAGGGCTATATTGGGCCCACCAATCATATAAATAATAATCATACATAGGTGTTCCACATTAAAGTATCAAATTCTTACATCATTAAAACCTAGAAATGAGAATGGGTTTCATAGAAATTTATAATGAAAATCATTTGGTTTTTATAGCTTAAAGAACTCATGGAAATAATATGGGCTTCAATAAACACATCATAAATAACATATGGAAAGAAAATGGGTTTCATATCATTTTAAAATGATTTAATAAATTGAAATCATTCATAATTCCATAAATAATAATAACATGATAAACCCATAGAAAATAAATGTGTATTAATTGATTTTTAAGTAACTATATAGGTAAATATCTTTTAATAAATATAATAAATCATATAATATTTACACAATATTGATAAAGGATATATAGCTAAGACAACAATTTTCCTCACTCAATCAATGTATATAATAAAGGTTAACACCCTTTAATCAATGTTATCAAAAATAGAATATTTACATTTGAAATGAAATAGAATAAAAATTATGGTTATACATAGAAAATGATTAGGAAAGACAAAGGAAATGATTGATCATTTCTCTAAAAAAGAAGGAAATTTCATAAGTCATCCAAAGAAATAAGGTAGATGGATACATTTGAAAAACATTGTTGATCAAGTATATGATAATTAAAAGGAAAATAACTTTGATGAAAATAAATTTAATGGGTTTTGGAAAAATCAATTTAGATCTAAGAAATATCCTTGAACTTTGGAAATCATTTTAAAAGATATATTTTATAAATATATGAGAAAAATTATTAACTTTTAGAAATGATGAAAATGTAGAGAGAAAGTTTCAAATAAAATGTCAAAGGAAGCAGAAAGATGTGTTCCCATAAGAAATGTTAAAAGATTTCATTTTCATCATATTCATAAATTGATGAAGTTGTGGGAGACTTTCAATAGTTATTTTCAAAAAGGTGACATGAAAACATTTAATGTTGAAAAAGGAACCTTGATAAATGATTCCTGGAAAATCATAATGATTATCAAACAGATTGTGGGATGGAACATATTTTGAAAATCCAAAGATTGAAAACCCACATAATAAAAAGAGTATTAGAATTTTCTTATTAAAATGGGTAAAGATAATTATTATAATCCTCGAAAATAATCCATATTATCTTTCCCCAAAAAGAGAAAACATTTGTGGGAAGGGAAATATGGGCTTGAAACAAAGATCCAATTAAGAGGTGGAGGTTCGTTCTTGATATCGTTATACACTTAGGTTAGAGAACACTAAAATAGGAATCTATAAATAAAAAGAGAAATGCTACTTAGAAATATAAATGAAAACATCATAAAAATGGGACATAAATTAATAAATATAATAATGAAGTTCGAAGTTCAGAAGAAACCATGTAACTCAAAGAAAGATATTTGAGTTACCAAAGTCCCGTATGAACAACATAGTTTATGAAGTAAGAAAATTTTGAAAAAGGGGTTCATGTGGTAAAAATGAAAATCCCCATAAAACAAGAGAAAATATCATATAATATAAAAATAGGGAATAATTTAACCACTTAAATGAAATATGTTCAAGAAAAATAATTATAACTCAATGAATGAGAATTGAGTTAATGAAAACCCTTACAACTTGAGAAGCAATTAAATCAAATCCTCATAAAAGGGATAAAATTAAATTGAACTTAAATTAACATGGATAAAAGGTATTTTGTGATATAATAAATTAATTAGGTGGCATATACACTACAGGAAAAAGCGGTATTTGAGACAGGTTATTTGCGAAGGGGAAGGGACCCATCGCAAATAGTATGTTGTAATAACTTATTTACGATGGGAATACATATCATGTAGTAAAAGGCTTTGGCATGCGGTGCAAGCCAAAACGCAGGAAGCGTATTTGCGATGGGATTTTACTCCTATCACAAATAGTATGTTGGCAGGAAAATTTTTTGCGATGAGTCCCGTCGCAAACACCATTATAACCACCGCCCCTAATTTATAGGGGGTAAGCATTTTCTACGGGACACGTCACAAAATATTTAACCTAATATACCCTCATCTGATTTTTTTCCAATTTCACTATTCTCTTAACTCCTCTCTCCTTCTTTACTCTCGTATTTTCCTCTTCAGTTTTTTCAAAGTTTTAATTTTTCAATGGAGCAATTTTCAAGACCTGTATCAAGCAAAATATCTAGTTTTAAGGTATTTATTTGTTGCTTTTATTTTTTATCTAATTCATTTTATTTTTTGTTAGTAATAATTATTAATAATTAGCAGTAATTAAATTAAATTAGAATTTGATAGTTTTATTTTGCATTATTTATTTTTACAAATATGTTGTTTTATTAAGATTTAATGTTTTTATTTAAAAGTAAATAATATTAATTTGTAGTAATTTAGTTCAATTATTGTTAATTAATAATAATTACGTGTAATTAGTATTAATTAGTAGTAATTAGTATTACTTAGTAGTAATTAGCATTAGTTAGTATTAATTAGTTCTAATTGGTAATAATTAGTAATAACTAGTATTAATTTGTAATAAATAGTAATAAATAGCGGTAAATAGCTATAATTAGCGGTAATTAGCTATAATTAGGAATAATTAGTGGTAATTAGCAGTAATTAGTAATAATTAGGAATAATTATTAATAAATAATAATAAATAGGAATAAACAGCAATAAATAGCAATAATTCAGAATAATTAGCAATAATTAGCAGTAATTAGAGGTAAATAGCGGCAAATAGAGGCAATTAGTTGTAATTAGCCGTAATTAGCAGTAATTACCAGTAATTAGGGGAAATTAGTAATAATTAGTAATAATTAGTAAAAATTAATAACAATTAGTAATAAATATTAATAATTAGTAATAATTAGTGATAATTAGTAATAACTACTGATAATTAGTAATAATTAGTAATAAACAAAAATAATTAGTAATAATTAATAATAATTCGTAATAATTCGTAAAAAGTAATAATTAGAAATAATTAGTAATTTTTAGTAATAAATAGTAATAAATATTAAGAATAAATATTAAATAATAATAATTAGTAATAAATAGTTATAATTAGGAATCAATAGCAATAATTAGCAGTAATTAGTGGTAATTAGCGGTAATTAGCAGTAATTAGTAATATTTAGTGATAATTAACGGTAATTAGTAGTAACTAGTGGTAATTAGAAATAAATAGTAATAATTAGTAGCAAATAATAATAATTAATAATAAATAATAATAATTTGTAATAATTTGTAATAAATAGCTATAATTAGCAGTAATTAGTAATACATTGTAATGATTGGGAAAAATTGGGATAATTAGCAATAAATAGAAATAAATAATAGTAATTAAGAACAAATATAAATAATGAGCAATAATGACCACTCAATAGAAAATATTAGCGGTAATTAGTGGTAAATAGTAAAAATTAGTGGTAATTTTTATTAATTAGCAATAATTAGTAATAATTAGTAATAAATAGTAATAATTAGTAGCAATTAGAAATAATTAGTAATAATTAGTAACAATTAGGAATAATGAAGAATAATTTGCAATAATTAGGAATAAATAAGAATAATTAGTAATATATAGGAATAAATTGTAATAATTAGCAATAAATAGCAACAATTATCAATAATTTGGAATAATGAGAAATAATTATGAATAATTTGTGATAATTTGTGGTAGTTAGTAAAAATTAAAGGTAATTAGTAAAAATTAGTAGTAATTAGCGGTAAATAGTGGTAATTAGTAATAATTACTAATAATTAGTAATAATTAGTAACAATTATTAATAATTAGTAATAATTTGTAATAAATACTAATAAATAGTATTAAATAGTAATAATTATGAATAATTAGAAATAAATAGGAATAATTATGAATAATTAGTAATAAATAGGAATAACTAGCGATAATTAGATGTATTTAGAAGTAATTGGCGGTAATTAATGCTAATTAGTAAAATTTAGCGGTAATTAGTGGTAATCGTTGATAAATATTAATAAATAGTAATAAATAGTAATGATTTGTAATAATTAGTCATAATTAGTAATAATTAGTAATAATTATTAATAATTAATAATAATTAGTAACAATTAGTAACAATTAGTAATAAATGGTAATAAATAGTAATAATTTGTAATAATTTGTAATAATTTATAATAATTAGTAATAATTAGTAATAATTAGCACTATAGAGAAATAAATATGACTAATTGTGAATAATTAGTGGTAAGTAGTGGTAATTAGTAAAAATTTACAGTAATTAGTAGTAATTAGTCAAAATTTGCGATAATTAGTAAAAAATAGTGGCAATTAGTAAAAAGTAGTAGTAATTAGTAAAAATTTGTTATAAAATAAAACAAATTAGTAATAATAAGAGGTGATTAGCATTAATTAGTGGTAATTACTAAAAAATAGTTGTGATTAGTAAAAATTAGCAGTAATTAGTAAAAAATAATGGTAATTAGTAAAAATCAATATAAAGAAATAAAAATTGCTAATTATAAGTGGTAATTAGTAATAATTAGTAATAATTAGGAGTAATTAGTAAAAATTAATTATAAATCGCTATAATTATTATATAATTTTTGTAATTATAAAAAATTATGGTTAAATCACTATAATTATTAAAAATTACTATAAATTAGTGGTACTTAGTGATAATTAATATTTTTTAGTATAAATTACTAGAAAACTAAAAATGAAATATTCCTTTAATTTCTAGGTGATGTGTAATGAAAAATTTGGATATTGAGGTATAAATTGGTGTAATAATAAATTTGGACATGGTTGACATAAATTTGTTTTATCAACTTAATGATTATAAAGTATATGATTTATACATGTTTAGTAAATCATATAATTTTCAATATTCATGTGATTAGAAATGACAAATTTTGGTCATCCATGTCCAATTTTTTCATTAGGTCGCATGAATCAAGACAAACAAGATATTTCATATTGATGGGAGCAGGAATAGTGGGAGGGAGAGATACGTCAATGATAAAGAAATAATTGACATAAATTGGTGTAATGAAAAATTTATTTAAAAGTAAATTATGATTCTTTTATTTATACACTTTTTTTAATCGTATTTTTCTTACATCAAATTAATCACAATAAAAATATTTATTTTATATTTTTTAGAGTAATATAGAGAAAGGAATTCGAAAAAGTCTTTATTATATGATCATAATTGAATAAATTGTTGCAAAAATCCAAGTCTTTCTAGTATAAATCATTTATATATTGAGGGTGTTGAAGCTTTTTTATCATTTCCAACATCAAAAAAAAAATTGAAGGAACAATTAAGTGTCCATACAATAAATATGATATGAGGAGGTTTGACAGATTTGACAACATTGGGGGTCATATATTTCTATTTGGTTTTCAAAACAATTATGTTTTTTCATGTTAGATATTTTCTTTGGTTAAAGAACAGTTACCCGAATGAAGGGTGTTTCCTGTAATTTTCTGTGAGAGAAAGAGGCATGCTCATAATTTGGGTCTTGGTTATCAAAAGATTTATGCATGGTCAAATGATTTCATCTTATATTATGCTGAAAATGAATAATTTGTTAGTTTTCCTACATGTGTACAATCGATGTACAAAGAGGCTCAACTCGGGATTTCTGGATTAATTTATATAAGAAAATTGTGGTATTTCCCAATTATACATAGATTGCATCTTTTATTTGTGTCTTAAAACACATCATCATTGATGTTATGTCACAAAACCAATATTTCAACCAGTAAATGCTTAAACCATCCTAATGAACGTGATTCATGGAAACATTTCCACCAAGTACATCTGTCTTTTTCTTCAAAATCATGAAATGTGTGATTTGATCTTTCTACTGATGGTTTTTATCAATTTGGTTCTTACGGTAATCAATATTCTTATTGGCCCATATTTATAACTCCATACAATTTAAATCCTTGTTTGTTGATGAATGAGCCATATATCTTTTTGACCTTTTTAATTCTAGGACATATGAAAAAGAATCTCAATGTTTTTTTGAATCCATTGATTAATAAGTTAAATTTATTGTGAATTAATGTTGTCAGTATGAATGATGTTGTTGCGAAAAATAATTTTCTACTAAAAGTTTCATTAATTTGGATAGTTAGGGACTTCCCAATATATGTAATGTTATATGGTTGGAGTACACATGGTCTAAAATCTTTTCATTACTATAAGAGAGACAGAAAAGTGTTTATGATTTTTAATGAAATAAAACCTTATTTCTTCGACTATTATTGAAGATTTCTTCCTAATGATCATTATTCTCGGAGGAACATATATCATTTTAGAAAAGGCCCAATTGAATAGGGGTGTCCATGGGTCGGGTTGGGTCGGGTTGATTGAGTTTTTGGACCCGACCCGATCGAAAGAGGTCGGGTCGGGTTGGGTCGGGTCAGGCATGTTTTTTAGCTCGGACCCGACCCGACCCAACCCGTACTAAATCGGGTTGGGTCGGGTTGGGTTGATGGGTTTAAGGGGAAAAAATTGACTTTTTCTGGATATCCCGCAGGACATCTCCGCTTCGACCCGGTGCAACCGATATCCCCTCCACCCAAGAAGAAGCCTCCTCTCTATTCCTCCATGTCATGCAATCAATATTCTTAAAAATGGAGGCAGTGGAGCATCCATCATGGTGGCAGGCGAGTGCTAATGAAGGCGACAACGATCGTGGTGGTTCTATGAGAATCCTCCCCAATCGTCTTCACCTCCGAGTTACAATCACACTTACATACCCCCATTATCAAAAACACACCAAGAAAAACCAGTAAAACGATGCAAAAAAATTAAAAATTATAATAGTTCTAAGTTAACTTACATGATCGAACTAAATCAATCACTGCGCTCGAAAAATTCCAGCGCTTCTAAGTTCAATTCCATGCTCGAAAAATTCCAGCGCTTCTCCTAAAAAATTGAAAGAATTTTTTTTAGAATGATGTGAAAATAAAAAATGTATCCCCACTATGGAAAAATTTCAGCGCTTCTAGGTTTGGTTCCACGCTCGATCGAAATCAATCGCTTCCTAATCCTCTATGGTTGAATTCCTAGGATGAAACCCCAACAGTCATCTTGGATCTGGAGAAAAAAAGAGCTCCCCTCCCTAGTGGATGTGGTGTCGTAGTCATAGCCGAGACGGAGGAGGAAGGCGGAAGTGAGGCGATGGCCTTAGGGTTAGTGCGGTGGAGTGGTGGCCCTCAGACGAGGTGGAAGAGACGATGAACAGTAGGGAAGGCTATGCAAAAACAATAGTAGAGGCGGGGGTGATGTGCGGGAGTGACAACATTGGCTGAGCAGGATGGATGGTTAGCATAGAGGAAGATGATGGAAAGGGCCTCGGGTTGGGAGGGAGGGAGTAAATAGAGTGAAGTATGACAAGAAGGGGTCACGCGAGAGGAATACCAGCTCGGCGAGTCGACGCAATACAGGTGGCTATCGGGTTGGTTGGGTCGGGTTGGGTTATTTTTTTCCCAACCCGTGACCCGACCCAACCCGACCAAATTATGACTCAACCCGACCCAACCCGTGGAATAATTTTTCTAACCCGACCCAACCCGACCCCACCCGGTCGGGTCGGGTCAGGTCGGTCGGGTTGGGTCGGGTCTGGACACCCCTACAATTGAAAGAGATTGACCTCCAACAATGATCTCAGTTATTGAGTTAAAATCCATTATCTCTTCATTACCTCCCATTATATTTGGACTGACTAATATCAAAAAAAAATTGATGGCTTTGAGAAATAATACAATTCGATAAAATAATCTTTTTTTAGGATATTCCATATTGGTCTGATTTTTTGGTTCGTCACATGTTGGATGTCATGAATATCGAAATGAACTATTTTGATAATATATTTTATACAATTTTAGACACACTAGGTAAGACCAAATATAATGTAAATTCATGATTAGATCTTGCTTAAATTTTCTAGCGACTAGAACTTGAAATGTTTGAAAATGATATATCACATAAGTTAATGAATCAAAAAAAGGGATAATATAGTTTCTAAAGAAAAACATTTATTATTTTGTCAGTGGATTTCATATTTTAGTCCTCTAGATGGTTATGTTTCTAATTTGGATAGATGTGTCATAAATGGTCAAGTTATCAGATTAAAAAGTTATGATTGTCATGTTATAGTGGAAAGACTTCTGCCAATTTGATTTAGAGGTTTTTTGAATTCAACGATTTGGGTTGAGCTAATAGAAATATCATATTTTTTCTAAGACATTTGTGTGGTAACTACAATGCACTAAGTAAATTGCAAGAAGATGTTGTTTTAATTTTATATAAACTAGAAAAATTATTCCCCATGTATTTATTTGATTTAATCGAACATTTGATATAACATTTTCTGCATGAATAAAAATAAGGAGGACCAGTAAATTTTTTATGGATATACTCATTCAAGAGATTCATGAAAAAACTGAAGAAAAAGGTATGTAACAGTGCATCGATTGAAAGATCAATTGAAAAAGCTCATTTATATGAGGAAATATCTTTTTTCTACTCTCATTATTTTTAATATAAATATCCATCAAAACATAACTACATGGTCCATAATGAGGAAAATATTGATGATAAAATTATAAATCAATTATCTATTTTTAATCAACCTGAACTTGGATTTGGTAGAGTTCAGGAATAACGGCGTTCTGATAATGAACATCCCAATGCTCATACATATGTTCTTCTCAACTGTGAAGAAATGACACCCTTTGTACTATGAGTGTTTCTATCACTTATTCTATAATTTTTGTTACAATAAATTAATATTATTTTATTTGTATATTTTATGATAATCATATCAAGAAATAGCTTCCACAAATTATAACAGATACTCTTGAAGAACTTCAGGAAAATGATTTTTCCTACTGGTATCAAAAAATGGTAAAATAAATTGTTTATAGTTTAATATGTAGAATAAATTTATTACATATTAAATTGATAATTGTTTTACAAATTTTTAGGTATTTCAACATGATAATAAAATTGATAATTGGTTGTGTGTATTGAGTAACCCACCATCCAAAATTATTAAATCTTATAATTCAATTGTGATGAATGGTTTTTGATTTTATATACTTGCATATGGGGAATCAAAAAACAATAAATATTGGTGTTTTCTTTAAAGGATCTCATCATATAGAAAGTGAAGTTGACTTTTATGATATTCTAGAAGAAATAATTGAACTATGTTATCTAAGACAGAATTACATGACGATGTTTAAATGTTAGTGGTTGGATATTGAGAGAGGCTTGTGTGTGAATATGCACCATGTAATTATTGATATTAAATATAAAAGTGTTTTTAGAGTAAATGAACCATTTTTGTTGACTCCTCAGGCACATAAAATTTATTGTGAAAATTATTCTCCAACTTCAAGAGAGTTAAGTGATTGGTGGAGCATAATAAAAATTAAATATCAAGAAAATATATTTATTCAAAATGAATGTGGTTTTACTAGAGTGAAAGGAATTGAAATTTGTCAAGAGACTACTTCAATTCCATTTTTTTCATGAAGAGACATGAATATCAATGAGGACATCCCTCAATTAAGGGTCGATGTTGATGATGATGTTATTAATGTAACAAATGAGTTTGAAATGGAAATCTATAATGAAACTAATTATCCTATAGAAATTGAGGATATTGAGGAGGAATATGAAGATATTGACACAGTAATAAATGAATATGAGGATGAAGATGAAGATTGACATGGTTAAATGCTAGTTATAATCATATATAATATTTATCTCTATATAATAGTAATTTCCATCTCTTGGTAGATAGTCCTTTAAAGTTTTATATAGACTCAAATTGGTTTCATGAGTTAGAGGAGGATGATATACCTAGCGACGAGCATGATGTTGGATCATCTAACCCGAAGAATACTGGTGGTTCAGTGATGCATCATAGGGGTTGTGGTTTTGTGAGATTGATCATTCCTGCCCCTATTCCCAAGTGACATCCACATATTCATTTTTATTCTCTCATTTGGAGGTATGTTCATTTCTATATTTTAGTTATTTTTCATTAATTTTAATTAATTCATTTATAAACTAATTTTTTGATTATTTTTTATCTTTTTCAAAGATTTTTTTGTATAGAAATTTCAAATGGAAGTTATATATTATGGAATTATTTTTCTGGAGCATGGGTTGGGTGGTATCATATTCCTGTTGATGTTTAGCACCACATGTTCAATCATTAGATGATACAAAAATAAATAATAATTATTTGGGAATTTATTTAATTATGAACTTGATAATATTAATTATTTGTAGGGTTTATGGTATCCTGTTGATGATAGCATGCGACACTCTATTTTCCAGTCATGGGAGGGATGTATGAATTAGTGTTTCTATCTATTTTTGTAAAATTTTAGGAGGAAAAAAATGAAAAAAAGTGGGAGTCACATAATTTGATCAGTTGTTTTGTGCCCACAAACCAGATTAAATCTTATCTCAGGTTTGGGACGGATTATGTTCATATTTTATGGGAGCTACTTTTCATAGGATAACATCATTAAGTCGATAAAACTAGGGGAGACAGGAAGTGACACATTGAGCTGGTAGTCGTACGTTCAGTACACAACGGTGACATTTGGTAAGTACCTTTTTTAATAATTTATATGACTATAAATGTAAAATGTTTATTCTATACTCATATAGGCAGTCGAACAACACAATATTATAGAGTTCAAAATTTTTAGGAGGATATACAATGCTCATGTCACTAGAGAGATTAGAGGTAATCACCATCATCATATTTTTGTTTGTATAACTTCTTCTTGAGTTTTAAAATTAACTGAAAATAATATTTTAACTATTTTAATTTTAAATTACAATTAAAGGAGTCATATGAGACCATGAAATCTCAGACAAAGGCTGAGAGCTAGGCCAAGACCAAGGATTAGGCCTCCAATGCAGTGGAATTTGATGATGCAGTATTGGTGAAGGAAACTCAATATGCCGTTGAGAAAGGTTGAGTTATTGGTATCGGATCTCAATTTACATCTGGGAGTTGTTAGGGTGTTGGTGTATGTCATCATACAGCTCGAGAGGAGCTCATAAAGAGTCATCATCATATGTTTCATAGTATGAGGAGAAAATAAAATCCCAGGGTGAGCTTATAGAGACCATGTGTATAGAGAAGGAAGAGCTCTATCGACAACAACAGCAATAGGAGGAGATGTGTCGATGGTCGTAGTAGCAGCATGAGTAAATGATGGAGTACATGCCGCTTCTGACACATGGTTTAGGGATGGAGTTCCCTCCACTATCTTCTCCAACACCTCTAGATGACCCCCTTAGTGATTTATAAAATTTTTATGATAAGCATTTGAATGTAAATTTTTTTTGTAAATTTTTTATTAATCCATATATTTATATTTCTATATACTATATTTTTATATTTTTGTGAATATTGTATTTTTTATTATTTATTATTTTCTTATTTTTTATTATTTTATTATTTAATTATTATTATTATGTTATTTTATTATTATTATTATTATTTATTTTATTATTATTATTATTATTATTATTATTACTGTTGTGAATATTGTGTTTTTTATTAATTTTGTTAGTTTTTATCATTTATTTATTATTTTAATCATATTTTTATTAGTTTTATTAATTTTAATATTATTTTTATTATTATTTTTACTATTTTATTAGTTTATTATTATTATTATTATTTTATTAATATTATTTATTTATTTATTTTAAGTTTTTTACGACGAGCCCATTGCAAAAGAGTTTTTAAACTCAGATAAAGTATTTATAAAGCTATTTTCTATAACAGGTCATTTGCGACAGGACCCCATCGAAAATGATTTTATTTATAGTAGTGATGCACCACAAAAAATAAATCAGGTTCATAATACTAAACATGTCTCAAATAGAGTAATTTAAGATGAAAACCATTACTTTTGTCCTAATTCATTCTACACTTTCACCAAACATCCTGAATAATTAAATTCGGATTATTTATTACATACCCAAGAACCATAATCATGAATATAATCATTTATAAACCTCATTAACAATCATTTAATATACACATTGACACATATAGACACACACACAGACACACACACACACATATATATATATTAGTTCTTACCTATTTTCCCACATCAGGTGTTTATAATTTTAATGGTTTATACTAGTTTCATAGTTTTGGTGTCAGTGTTAATTATTATTTAAAATTTCATATTTACCAAGTAATTAAATTTAATTTTAGGGATTAATGATAATAATTCAAGATGTTTGAAATTCCTTTGATGAGTTTTTTGGTCTTTATCCTTGAAAATGAAATCAATAAAAAACATGTTCTGGTGTTTCTGGATGAATGAAAGGTGTTTTCTTAATTAATGAGTTTAATAATAATGTTACACTTAAAGAACTAAAATATAATTATTTTACATATTTAAACCATATTAAACTAGTTATTATATTCTCATAGTCAACCATGATATAAATTCAAAGCATTGTTCGAATGGGTGGTTAAACCAACCCAAACATGAACATGTCATGATTAATGGATGATTATGTTATAGATTAGTTGTAATATAATAATACCAGAAGTATATTGATGATATTTAGTGTTTATTAGTGTTATATATTATAATTTTAAGGAATTATAATAATAATTATAGGATATAAAAATAATATATAATATGATTTTTTTTCTTCTTAGTTCGCTTTTTTGCGATGGTTAATTTCAAAATGATTATTTATTATTCATATCATTATTTAGTTATTATATTTGTATTAATTTAACCTTATTCATGTCATAAAAATAATATTTATCCTTTAAACCCATTCACATAACCATCCATGAAATGCGGTAATGAAAAATGAAGCACACCATTCTATGGAAGCAGTAATCTGAACATACAAAAAGATGATTCTTTCATTTTCGTTAGAGTGGGAAAGAGGGGTACTATATTTTATCATTTAAGAATCAAATTTAAGTTATAGTTATCATAATTTTGTATTAAATGAATTTTTTAAATCATTCATGTTAGGTTGTGAATCAAAATAGACACATTAATTCTTTGAGGTGGTAGTCCTCACACACGTAGGATTCACATTTTTGTTTTTCATAATAGAAAAAGGATAAGTGGTTATTTCTTATAACATCATTATAATAACATATAATTATAATATTGACAATGATGTTATAATTTTAATTTGGTTTAATTTAATTTTAATAAGAATGAGAGCATAAAAAAGAAATATAAATGAGAAAGCTTTGTTAAGAACTTATTCCTCACTTCTTAAATTTTTTTAATAAGTAAGTCATGTTATTTGTAAAAATATTATTTTTCCCTATTCACCAAAAAATAAATTTTTTAGAAAAATCCAAAAAATTAACACTAAGATAATTTTTACATTGTGAATTAAAAAAATTATTTATTTTTATCAAGTTAAAATTATAATATTTATGCATTTATTTATTTAAATGAAGATAAAAAATATCAATGAAAAGTATTTTTATTAAAAAAAATTACTTTTTAAACATCATGTGTCTTTAATATCATTTCATATAAATTTTTAAATAAATTGAATATTGAAATAATAGTTTAAAAAACAAAATATTTCTTATTATAATAAAATTTTAAATGTGATCAATTTAATTTATAAAGTTAATATACTATAATTTTTTTAAATGGTTCTTTGAAAGGAAACATTTTAAAAATGTTAATAAAAGATAATAATAATATTAATTTATTTTAATTTATTATTATCATTCGTTATACTAGTGATTATACTATTCATTTAATATTAATATATCATGGTTCAATTAAGTCTGGGGTTGTGTTTGTTTGATATTGCATATGACACAATCTATTGAAGATAATATTAATTTAAAGCGTCTAGAATCTTGGGTTGTTACATTCTACTCCCTTAAAATAAATTGATTCTTTTCAATTTTAATTCTTACTCACTGATGAAATTAGTTGAGAGTATTCTTAACATATTCATCATTAGGGATATAACTTCTAATATAGAATATTCCTTGTTTTCTTAGGCTATATCAAGATACTTATCTTCCCCCAAACAACATTAATCATTAATAAAATCATACACTCTTGTATCTATATAATCTAATCATATATTCTCTATTACATGACTTTCTTAATATAATTTAAATCTACAAGACATTAAACCATAGTGAAATCATAAATTCCTTCAAATAGTAATTCTTATATTTGGCCACTAGTTCATAAAGTCACACACAAATATATATATATATATATATATATATATATATATATATATATATATATATATCATGGTCCCAAAAATGAGATAAACTTCACCAAAATATCATGGATCACTTTTTCATTAAATCAATAAAAAATTACAAGGCTATTAGTATTACCAAACTCAATTTTATCAAAATCAATCTAACCTTTATTACCATAGAATAAACAGTATATTAAACCAAAGAGTAATCCATACCTTAAAAATGTGTTCTCCAATAGTTATCCCCAAAAATATAAATTTATCAAAAATAACTTTTTGTGTTTATTGATACCATTATATATATGTTTCCATACCTTCAAAGAAAAAATGATGAAGAAAAACTCTTAGTTTTTTCATATAACCCTCATAACCTTTAGAATTTACCATAATATCATCAATAAATATCAATCATTAATTAAAATAGCCGAGAGTGTCAAAATTTATTTTCTGTTACGATATAAACCTCACTGCCTTAAGAAAGACATAAAAACTCACCTTTATCCATCCTAATAAGCAGAATCTAAAATTATCAACCATTAATGTATGATCCATTATTAAATTATAATACAAAGTTGTTTCTAGATACATACCTTTTTCAGCTTCACTTTGATGATCCTATTTTGACCAAATACTAAAACCCAAATAGGTTATTTATAAAATCCGATCAAATGATCATATGAATATGAAAGATTAATTCTAATATATCTTCTCTAATAACATGTTATTTTTAACCTATGATACTTTCATTTCAACTATGTCACACCAAGTTCATCCTATAACTCTCTTAGTTCTACATAGGTTACATTAAGTTGTGTTATCTTATACTTCTTAGCCTAATACGTTAAAGTAAATAGAAAATAAATAACTGATAATTGTTTATCAAGAGAATGTTATTGAACAAAGAATATCTCCCAGAAGTGTCTAGAAAGGTCTGTAGTATAAGGCACACTCATCATGAACTAGAGTGAAGTATGACTCAATGATCAACCATTATTTTTTTGGGTGATTACCCTGGATAAAAATGTGACACATCAGCATCCACTTTATAGTATCCTAATAGGGATGTAATTTCTAGGAAAACCACACAATATCTATTTTACCAAAACATCAAGATGTCATCATATACATAGAAATATACCTTAGGTTTTAACTAAATTCATCCTATTTTAATCCCCAAATCCTTAATATTGTATCAAATAGAATAAAGAGTTATATGTACCTTTTAAATTATGATCAATCTAAACTTATAAAACATTGATAAAAGTTTTAAAACCTAAATTATCCTCAAGTGATAATAGCCTAATCTCCAAATATATCTAAACCCTGATCTATTACCAATTATAACAACCTATAGATGTTACTGTCTAAATTAGATGACATAAAAAAATATTTCATTAAAATACATTATTAAGACCTTTTTGGTCTTCAGTTTTAGATAATTGGAAGAACAAATTAACAAACAAAACTCATTCCTTTTTTAACTAATGTAAAATTTTTCCACTATAAAAGAAACTACTTCATCCATAAGAAGTATTTAACATATATCACTATTTATCTATATATTTTACTCTTATATATGTTTCATACTTTTTTTCTTTATTACCTATATAAATGTAAATATAAGAAGGGAGTGAGATCAGATTATTAGAAAGGTTAAACACAAGTGAGAACATTCAAGGATATTAAGTTAGAATAAGATGATAATATGTGTATAATAAAGATACATAATAAAGTTATACCTTATAAATCATAGATCATAAATCATGTAATAACATAATAATTCATCATGAAAATTCATTATATCATATAAATAAGTCATACTTGAGAAATTTGGAATATCCATAAGCATAGAAATTATAACATATTAGATTAGGTATCACAACCTATCTCCCTTAGTAGATCAAGCTTCACTCACTAGTTTCCCATAGTAGATCAGTCATCACAACTTGTTTCCAATTTTTCATCAAGTATAAATACTTTTTTAGCCATTATTTCAGGAGATTTAAAGACTTAACCAATGTATTATATGGATATAAAGGTCCCACCCATTATATAAATATTAACCATACATATTTTCTCCATAATAAAATATATAATTGTTACATCATTAAAACTTGGAAATAATAATGGGTTTCATAACACTTTATAATGAAAATTATACACTTTTTATGTCATAAATAACCCATGGAAAGAAAAAGGGTTTCATTTAGCACATCATAAAGAACCCATGTAAGTAAAATGGGTTTCATATCCTTTTCAAATGGGTTTACATAATGAAATAATTCATAATTCCATCAATAATCATAACATGATAAACCCATGGAAAATAAATGGGTGTCCAATGGAATCAAGTAACTTTATAGGTAAATATTGTACAATAAATACAATAAGTCATATGGTAATTACACAATACAGATAAAGGGTATACAATTAAGATAATATTATTTAACAATCATTAAATGTATGTAATATAAGTTAACATCCTTCAATCAATAATCAAAATATTCTATTCAAAGAGTTATGAAATTGGATGAAAAATTATGGTTATACACCAAATATTAATTGGAAAGATAGAGGTAGTAATATATCCCATCCCCAAAAGATAAGTGCATTACATAAGACACATATAGATATAATTTTTATGATTACACTTGAAAAACATCATTGATCAAAAATAATATATGTCAATGGACAATAACATAGATGAAAAAATACTTTTTAAATAATAAATATCCTTGATCATTTAAAATCTGTTAAAAATATATATATTTTTAAATATATAATAAAAATAATATTCATTTACAAATCATAAAAATGTTGGAATATATTTTCACATAAAATGACCAAGGTGTAAGAAATATGTGTTCCCCCTTAAAACATTAAATGTGATCATTTTCAACATATTCATGAATTGAAAAATTATGGGTCAATTTATAAAGTTATTTTCAAAAAGTTGAAGTGAATTTTTTAAAAAAAAATTAACTTTTAAAAAGAAAAATAAATAAATGATTCCTTGAAAATCATAAATATTATCAAAATAAATGTGATGTGGAAAATAATTTGAAAAACCATTGACTAAAAACCTACATAGTAAAAAAGAGTATTCCATTTTTCTTATTAAAAAGTGTAAATAGAATTATTATAATAATAGAAAATAAATCATATTATATTTCCAAAAAATTTAGGATAACATTTATAGTAAGGTAAATGTGGACATGAAATAAAATTCTAATTGAGATATTGAGGATAACTCTTAATAATATTATACTTTAAGGTGATAGAACAATCAAGTAGGAAGATTTGAATTAAAAGATAAATTATGCCTAGAAATATGAATGATAAAATAATATAAAATGTGAAATTAATTAATAAATATAATATTGAATATCATATTTAAAAATCAACCATATAACTCTAAGAAAGATATTTGAGTTACCAAAGTCCCTTATAAACTACAAAGTTTGTTAATTAAAAAAATTTAAAAGGGGTTTTATGTGGTGGAAATGTAAATCATGCTAATTCAAGATAAAAATACTACATAATAAAATAATAGGTAATAATCTATTCACTAATACAAAATATGTTCAATGCAACCATTTATAACTCAATTAATGAGGATTGAGTTAAAAAAACACTTTTAACTTGAGGAGAATTTAAATCGAAACATTTTGGAAGATATAGATTTAAATTAAAAACAATTCATACGAATAAAATGTATTTTAGGATATAATAACTCAATTAGTAATAATATAAACAATAAAAAATAGTTTCAATACACAAAACATTTCTAAAAGAGAGGAATTTTAGATGGGAACCTTTACCTTGGTCCTGGTTCATTCTGTATTTATTCCAAACATCATGAATAATTAAATTGATTTTATTAATAATATATCCAATAAAATTATTCATAACTTTAATCACTTATATTCCTCGCTAATAATAATTCCATATGTATATATATATTAGAAAGTTTTTACTTATTTCAACACTTCAAGTGTTTACAATTTTAATGGTTTATACTATTTTTATAGGATCAGTGTTTGTATTCATTATTATTTTAAATTTAATATTTACAAGGTCATAAAATTTATTTTTAGGGATTATTTATAATAATTTATGATGTTTCAAATTCCTTTCATGGTTTTTTTAGTCTTTATCCTTGGAGTTGAAATTGAAAATAATCTTGTTTTTGTGATTCTTGACTAATGAATGGTATTTTCATAAATAATTAGTTTAATAATAATATTACCATTAAAAAACCAAAAATATAATTATTTATATATTTATACCATATTATACCAACAATTAAGTTCCAATATTCATCCATGATATAAATTCATTCCATTATTCAAGTAAGTGGTTAAACAAACCCTAACAAGAACATGCCATGATAATGTGATGGTTTAGTTGTAATATCATTATACCTTAATAATAATGATCATAATTAGTCTTTATTAGTGTGATATATCATAATTTTAAGGTTTTGGAATATTAATCAATGAATATAAAAATATTACAATATATGAATAAATTGTTTTTTCTTCTTAGTTCGCTTGTTTAAGATAGTTAATTTTATAAAGATTGTTTTCCATACAAATAATTATTTGGTTATTCAATTTGTATCAAAATAACCTTATTAAAATAAAAAAAAATCCTTTTAATACATTACTATAACCGTACAAGAAATTCGGTAATGAAAAACAGAATACACCATTCCATGGAGGCGGTAATCGGTACATACACATGGATGATGTTTTCATATTATTTAGAACAGGAAAGATTATTAATGTTGTTTATCATTTAAAAATCATAAATAAGTTATATTTATAATCATTCTATATTAAATTATTTTTTAAAAACACCCTTTTTAGGTGGTGGAGGAAAGTGAACAAGTTACTTTGTAGAGGTGGTTGTCCGTACACATGTGCGATTCATGTTTTCATTTTTCTATTTGAAAAAAAGGTGGTTAATGATTATAAAAAAATTATAATAACATTTTAGTATATTATTTATACCAATTTTATCATTATAATAGTGTTTAATTGACTTTAAATGTGGAGGGCTCAAAAATAAATAAAAATGAAAAAGAGTGGTTAATAACTTATACCTCACTTCTTGAATTATCTCCTTTGCAAAGAGGGTTCATCCCTTGATGGATGGTATTATGAGAATACCAAATCCTATTTTAAGTTGTCTAGAAAATTCTATGAGTGTTTTTCAAATATTTTTGTCTTAACTAAGTGGGTTTTGGTCATAGTGGAAGTGAGGAGAGGAGTACCCTCTTTATAAGTGAAAAGGTATGGCATTTTGGTAAATACACAAAACATTTCAATAATGGGACAATAAGAGTTGGTTTCCTAGAACCTGCTATTTTTACTTTGACTACATGGATATTTAATGTATTATTACATATTTTTCATTGTTCTACATGACTATGATGTAATAATGTACAAGAGTATTTGTTGCATTGGTAAGGTCATGGAAGTTCCCCACTATGATGAGAACCTTGAAATTCTATAACAATATTCTTAAATATAGTTATGTGGTTGGATGACATACTATTATGGGACACATAGTATATATACCATCAGGTGTGAGTAATCGTAAGTAGATGATACTTCTTCTCATGAAGTTCGAACATGGTAATCTCTAAGACCGGTGATTATGAGAACAGACCCGCTAGTAGGAATTTCGCATGTTTTAGTGTCATCGGATATTTCTATTTGTGACCGTGTGTAATGATCCTTAGACTTTAATATTATTATTAATACATTTCATAAATCAGGCACTTTTATTTACTAACAAAAACCATCACACAAGTAGTTTGCGGGAAATAGGGTACGTTGGGTGCGTTAAGAGTGGCATGTTATTAATGGATATGTCGAGGAAGGATTTGTCCCTTCCATTTATGGAATTTGATATCTTAGCCCTTTGATTGAAATAGAATATTCATGAAAAATTCCATGGCCATGGTGTAATGATGAGTTTATTTAAGGTTTTCAAAGAACGACGTATCAAGAATAAAATTTGATGACACAATAATGAAACCAGCTTGAAGAGATATTGCAACAAAGGGATTATATTACACAGTGAGTGTTCATATGTGGATGTCATTGTTGAAACTTTATGTTCTTTCTCTTGGGTGCTTTGACCCAATGCTAGAAAATACTCTTGTACTTTAGGTAGGCCCGCCTAATGCCAGCGAAAAAGATTCCTAGAGGGCCACACACTAAGTGTTTTTGGTGGTCTCAGTTAAATTCTATTTGAATTTATTTAATGAAATAAATATTATTCTCAAGACCGTGGAATAATTTTATTCAAGTTATAATGATCACATAAATTAAATAAAATGTATTTATTTATTTTATTGAACGTTTAATAAATATTTATTTACTAGTTTTTAAATAAAATATTTATTTAAGATAATAATTTATTTATTTATTTATTCGGGTGTTCAATAAATTGAAGTGGAGTTTGAGGGGACCAAGGTTGTTCTGGTAGTAAAATAATTATTTTCAAGATGGTAAATAATTATTTAACTAGTTGGCACAAATTAAAATAACGTTTCTATTATTTTGTGACATAGAATTTTATTTATAATTCTGTTTTGTATAAGTTGGCTCACCATAAATAATGATGTGGTATTATTATTAAATGTAGGGTTTTTCTCTAAGTTCATGAATGTATTTAATTGTTGTTATGAGATTAAATATTGTAACTAAAATTCCATGCATATAAATAGGCAAGTATGTCTATTGTGCCATACACCACACCACACGCCTAGTGAATTGATAATTGTTGAGCCAAAAAATTTCCCTCTCAAATCCTCTTCTCTCCCCACTCAAGAACTAGAGACGTTCTTCAAGGCCGAAGAACAAGATATCAAGAATGACCGACACAAGACACTCACTTCACTGTGCTAGCACTCGGAGAACGAGAGGTGTTGATTGGAGGCCATCAGAGCACATGTGGATCACTGCTAGAGGGGTTCTAGTATGGATCCTTACAAGTACAACGATATAATCTAGAATGGTCATTCCGGACAATCAACATCATCAATGAAGAAAAATAACAAATATCCATGTAATATTTTTCTTTATGAAATTAATTAAATTAATTATAAACATGATTTTCAAGATTCTCTCTAGAGGTTTTGGACCTCTTTATTCTTTATCTAAATCTTTGATTATATTCTTTGAGACTGGTGTTCATTGTCGTATTGATCCCAAAATAATTATTGATCATGGTAAAAATCAAAGTTGGGTGTCTCCCCAACCAATATTCTACTACACCTTAAAACTTCAAGTGGTGTCAAAGGGCGGTTACATAATAGTTTATAATTATTTAAATATTTCATTGATGACTTGCGCATTTAATAATTTAGTTGTTTCAATTCAAGTTAATCATTATGCAAATCTGAATCTCGAGCTCTATTCCTCCTCTTTCGTTTCTCATTCACCTTACAAAAACAATCTTTTATTTTAATTTTGATTTAAACAAAATAGAGGATCTTATCTAGAGGTGCCAAAGATTCCTGGTCATACAACACTAGAACACATGGTGTGTATTCGACAGTACACACTGTGTAGTCAAGATTCAATGCATCAGACTAGTCTACCAAACCAAGACATGTGTTGGAGTATTTTCAAGTCTTAAATGACTCTGTGTGTTGATCAGGAATAGGTGGCATGTGGTTTCTGGATTACATGTAGTGTGGTCTAATAGACACGGCGTGTAGTCCCTTCGGGTTAGAGTTGGACTATGTACCCCATACACGGCTTGCCTGGTTGGAGACCATGTAATGATGAACTACACTGTGTGTGGCCCACTGGACACACCGTGTACTCCAAATACTCCCGAAGTACACTCACACACTGTTTCCCTAGGCGTGTACTTCGGATAGATAGTGAAAAATAGTACACTTTGTGTAGTTGGAACTAAACGTCATGTACTCATCCAAATTACATAGATTTATTATAATTTATTGTTATATTATACAAACCCTTGAGACATGTAACATCGTGTAGGAATAAAGCTGAGGCACAACACGTGATAGGTGTTTTCTATATATGTTTTTAATTTAACATCTTGGTAATGTTCATTTATACTCATTGGGTAGTTATGAATAGGAATTCACTGGGTTTTCTTCAAGGTAAAAGTTATGGAAAAAGATAATTTTAAATGAATTTATTTTTTTTAAATAATGACGGATGATAATCTCAAGGAAATTCAGAAAATGGTTTAAGACAAAAGGATTTATTAATTAAAGATGATAATTAATTGATTCTATCATGATTTATCTTAAACAAGAATGATTAAACAATTCATTTATAGTTTTATTTATGCATAAATATTGTTTCATTTATGGATGATCATGAGATAGATCGAGACCTTTGTATATGGATGGTTTCTTTTAATTTATTTATTTGAATTAAATTTTTTGGCCTGCGAACCTTCTCCTCATTAATATGTAGGTCTTGTGTGCCCAAGGTTTCTTTTATATAAAACCCCCTTTTACCCCTCACCTACATGTGAGTTAAAAAAAGGGCCTATGCAATGGATGGAACTCCCAAGCTAGTAGAGGCAGTTCAAGATAGGGCTGAGATGAAACCAATCCCAGGAGATACAAAGGTGGACATGTGGAAGTTGTAAGCATGAACCCAAAAGGTTCAAGGTATTTATCCCCTAGGTCGGGGTTAGTTTATCAATCACTAGATAATCTTACCATCATAAAATCTCATGATCATGCCATTTACTTTATTTTATTCCTATCATTTGAATATTTTATCATTATGGATGTGTCGTTATGATCACATAATTAATAAATTAAATAAGCATGCAAGATGGAACTAAAATAAACCTGACTTATGCGTAAACATTATTATGACATGGTTAATCACATAAGTATGTTCCACTTAATATTAACGAGAATGTGATAATAATAAATTCAGGAATAAGAGATAAAAATCCCTCAAATAAAATATTCAGTCAGACCAAGCCTTTCGTTACTAGATTAAGGTCAAAACTTAATAAAAATATATTTTAGACTACCCTTGTTGGGACACTTACTTTTATACAGGAAGCCCTTATGAAAGGTTTCGGGTTAAATTTAATATATTACGTTAAGAGAAGTATCCCCTACTAGGCTTTGTGTAATATTGGAGGTAAGAGTGTAGGAAATCCAAAGTCATGATTTCAAGATTAGGGAGTCCACTCAATAGATCAAGGAACTACAAGACTACAATTGGCAAAGACCTACCTACCTAAATACCTTCTAATAGCTTGACTAACCCTTTTTGGGGTTATTAGAAGGGGAATATGGATCCTTTACACTATAATTTCATGGTAATTGGACATTTTGAGTTCAATGGTGAGGGCCATTGGGACTTGATAAAATAGTTGAATACTTAATAAAATTTATTATTTCTCATAAAATGTAATCAAGAAAGTACTCTTGATCTTATATTTTAATTGTAGAATAAAAATTACAAGCTCATCAACCACACTATCCCTACAATCAATTATGGATAAAGACAACATAATCACCGATTGTAACTTCCAGGAATGGTTTAGACACATTCGGTTTATCCTACACCATGAATAGAAGTATTATGTGATGGAGTCAGCATTACCTGATCCGCCTACCAAGGAGGCGAGTGGTGAGGATTTCTTGGTCTAGGAGAAACATATGAACGAAATGGTCGACGTTCAATGTTTGATGTTATCATCAATGTATAGTGATCTCATGAAGTCTCATGAAAACATGGATGCTTATAGCATGCTCGAGCACCTCCGTAATCTTAACCAGGAGAGAGAAATATAGAAAAGGTTTGAGATCTATAAGGAACTCTTTCAGAGTAAACTTGGAGAAGGTTCCCTAGCTAGGCCTCATGTAGTCAAGCTCATCGGCTACATTGAGTGCCTGGAGGTTCTAGGGTTTAAACTCCCTGAAGAACTGAGCACCGATCTCATTCTTGCAACACTCCCTCAGTGCTTCTCAAACATTATTGTCAATTTCAATATGAGAAAAACTAAGAAGTCTCTATCTGATCTTCTTATCCTCGTTCACAAAGTGGAAAAATATATGAAGCATGAAAAGCCTTATGTCCTTATGGTGAATAAAAGGATAGGGAAGGCGATGAGCATTAAGCCCAAAGATTCTTCACTACCTTCCAAGAAAAGAAAGATCAAAAGGGGGTAAGGGAACATAAGGCTGTTTGTTTCGCATGTGGAAGGAAGGGCCACTAGAATAAGAACTGAACCCAGCTTAAGAAGCAAGGGGAAGCTTCAAGTACATTTTTTATCAAATGAAATCTATCTTTTTCTACAAATTGAGTATTATATACATCTTGTGGTGCTCACAGATGTATCCAAAGATAGGAACCAAGTAGATTTAAGAAGATTGATCAGGGGGAGGTAGATCTATGATCAGCCAACGGATCCAAACTTATTGGTGTAGTTGTTGGGGACTACTACCTCACGTGTCCAACTAGAATGATCTTGGTGTTAATGGATTTTTTTATGTTCCTTCTATAACCAAAAACATAATTTCTGTATCCATACTAGATATAAATGGATTTGTTTTATATTTTGGAAGTGAAAGTTTCTTCGTTTATAAAGATAGCATTTGTTTTGCTAGGTCACATTTATAAAACGACCTTTATGTGTTGGATTACACAAACCAAGTAATGAGAATCGATGACAAAGATACTTCACATGACTCATACCACACCCAACTTTGGCATCACTGGCTAGGTCATGTAAACAAGAAACGCTTGATAAAGTTACATCAAGATGGATATTTAGATTCTTTTTAACTAAAACCACTTGGCGTATGTCTTTCATGTTTATAAGGAAAAATGGCCAAATCCCCATTTGGTGGGAAAGGTGAAAGGGCTAAAGAGATTCTTGAATTAGTTCATGCAGATATATGTGAACCATTTATAGTTGAAGAAAAGGGTGAGTACTCATACTTTATAACTTTTACTGATGATTTTAGTAGATACGGACATATCTACTTAAAGAGGTATAAGTCAGATTCCTTTGATAAGTTCAAGGAATACAAGAATTAAGTTGAGAACCATCTTGGTAAGAAGATTAAGAAACTCTACTCAGACCAAGGTGGAAAATATCTTAATCAAGACTTCATAGATTACTTACGAGAGTTTGGGATCCTATCCCAGCTCACTCCTACTTACACCCCTCAATAGAATAGTGTAAGTGAAAGGAGGAACTTCACCTTATTGGACATGGTGTGATCAATGATCAGTCATGCAAGTCTTCCTTTATTCTTTTGGGGGTATGCATTACAAACAACATAACACATACTAAACCAAGTACCAAATAAATCAATAAATGGTATTCCATATGATTTTTGGAGTGGAATAAAATCCATGTTATTGAAATTACATGTTTCGGTTAGCTAAGCATTTGTTAAGGCCTCTTCAGGTTGCAAACTCGCACCCCAAGGCAAAAAGTGTACCTTTATTATATACCCCAAGGAAACAAGGGGATATTACCTATAAAAACCATCATAAAAAAATATTATTGTGGAAAGACATTCCATATTCCTTGATATGGATAACATCTCTAAAAGAGATAGTGGGAGAAAGATTGACTTCGATGAAGTCAAGGATCAAGATACACAAGAGTCAGTACAGGAACAGATTCTACAAAGCTTCATGGAAGAAGAATATGTTCCAGAGACACAAGTACTACATAGGAGTACAAGAGAGGTTAGGGAACCAGAATGGTATGGTTTTCTAGTTACCGAGGATGTTGACTCATTATTAGTTGATAATAATGATCCTATCACCTACAAGGAAGCAGTAAGTGGAATAGATGTTTCCAAGTGGCAAGAAGCCATGAATTTTCAAATGGATTCCATGTACCAAAACCAAGTCTGGATTTTGGTAGATCATCCAATTTATGTAAATCCTATTGGTTGAAAATGGGTATTCAAGAAGAAATTAGACATGTAAGGACAATTCAGTACATATATTGCACGACTGGTTGCAAAAGATTTTAAACAGTTTCAAGGAATTGACTATGATGAAACCTTATCACCAGTTGAAATGCTGAAATCCATCAGAATTATGCTTTCTATTTCATCTTTCCATTACTATGAGATTTGGAAAATGGATTTAAAAATATAATTCCTTAATGGGAACCTTTAGAAAGATGCCTACATGACACAACCTGAAGGTTTTGTGACTCCAAATGATTCCAATAAGGTATGCAAGTTTCAGAAATCCATTTATGGATTAAAGAAAGAATCCAGGTCATAGAAAATTCATTTTGATGAATCCATAAAATAATTTGGTTTTATTAGGAATGAATGTGAGCCTTGTGTCTACAAATGGTTTAGTGGGAGTGCAGTGGTCTTCTTAATAGTACATTTTGATGACATATTACTTATTGGAAACAAGATACTAGTCTTACAGTATGTTAATGGGTGGTTTAATCAATGCTTCTCCATGAAGACTTGGGTGAGGCAGTGTATATTCTTGGGATCAAGATCTATCATGATAGATCCAATAGATTGTTGGGCCTAATTCAAAGTACATACATTGATAAGATACTGAAGAGATTCAGTATGGAATAATCCAAGAGGGGATTGTTTCCAGCATCACATGGCATTCATCTTTCTAATAAAAGGTCTCCTAAAATACATGAGGAAAGAAAGATAATGTCAAGGAATTCATATGCATCAGTGATTGAGTCATTCTTGTATGTCATGCTATATACTAGGCTAGATGTATCATATGCATTGAGTGTGGTAGGCAGATATCAAGATGACCCAGGTGACCACCATTGGATGGAAATCAAGACTATCCTAAAGTATCTGAGGTATACTAAGGATATGTTCTTGGTTTATGGAGAATATGAGGAACTAGTCATCAAAGGATATGCAGATGATGGTTTCCAAACTGATCAAGATGACATAAAGTTGCAAATGGGATACATCTTCACTTTGAATGGAGGTGTAGTGATCTGGAAAAGCTCAAAGCAGAGTGTGGTTGCAGATTCTTCAGAAGAGTCTGAGTATATCACAGATTCTGAGGTATCTAAATAAGTAGTTTGGATGAAAAGATTTTTATAGAAGTAAGATGTGATACCTAGAAGTAAATATCTCATCACATTGTACTATGATAATACTACGGTGGTGGATCTTTCAAAAGTGGCAAGGTCACAATAGAGGACGAAGCACATACTTTAAAAATGTCATCTATTGAGGGATTTTTATTAGAGAGGTGAAGTTTTAGTGAGTAGTATTTCCACTAAATACAACATAGAGGACCCCTTGACTAAATCCTTGACTCAGAAAAGACATGATAATCATGTGAGGTCTAGCAGACTGAAAGTTGTAGGCAGTTGTCTCTAGTCCAAGTAGAATTTTGTAGTATTTATTGTCCTAGAACCAACTATTTTTACTTTGATTACATAGATATTTAATGTATTATTACATATTCTTCATTGTTCTACATGACTATGATGTAATAATTTCCTAGGGTATTTGTTGCATTGATAAGGTCATGGCAGTTCCCCACTATGATGATAACCTTGAAATACTAAAATAATATTCTTAAATATAGTTATGTGGTTGGATGAAAAACAATGATGAGACACATATCATGAAAACTGTTAGGTGTGAGTACTCGTAAGAAGATGAGAATTCCTCTCATGAAGTTTTCACTTGGTGATCTCTAAGATAAGATATTATGAGAACAGACCCGCTAGTTGGAATTCCACATGTTTTAGTGTCATCGGATATTTCTATCTATGATAATGTGTAATGATCCTTATACTTTAATATTATCATTAATACGTGTCACGACTTGGGCACTTTGATTTACCGACAAAAACCGTCATGCAGGTAGTTGGCGAGAAGTAGGTTTTGTTGGGTGCATCATGAGTGGCATGTTATTAATGGATAAGTCGAGGAAGTATTTTTCTCTTCCATTTATGGAAGTTGATATCTTGGACCATTGATTCAAATAGAACCATTGCATGAAATTCCATGGCCATGGTGTAACTATGAGTTTATTTTAGGTAGTCAAAGAACGACGTATCAAGCATAAAAGTTTTTGACACAATCATGAAACCTGTTTACTGAGATATTGCGACAAAGGGATTATATTACACAGTGAGCATTCGTATGTGGATGTTGTTGTTGTGACTTTACGTTCTTTCTCTTGGGTTTCTTAACCTATTGTTAGATAGCACTCTTGGACTTTAGGCAACCCCACCTAATTCCAACGAGAAAGAATACTAGTGGGTCACAAAATAAGTGTTTTTGGTGGCCTTGGTTAAATTCTATTTGAATTTAATTAATGAAATAAATATTATTCTCAAGACAGTGGAATAATTTTATTCAAGTTAAAATGATCACATAAATTAAATAAAATATACTTATTTATTTTATTGAACATTTAATAAATATTTATTTACTAGTTTGTAAATAAAATATATATTTAAGATAATATATTATTTATTTATTTATTTGGGTGTTCGATAAATAAAAGTGGAGTTCGAGTGGACCAAGGTCGGTCCGGTAGTAAAATAATTATTTTCAAGATTGTATATAATTATTTAACTAGTTGGCACAAATTAAAATAACACTGTTATTATTTTGTGATGCATAATTTTATTTATAATTCCATTTTGTGCAAGTTGGCACACCCTATATAATGTTGTGGTAATATTATTAAATGCATCTGTTTTCTCTAAGTTCATGAATGTATTTAAATGTTGCTATGTGATTAAATATCGTAACTGAAATTCCATGTATATAAATAGTAAAGTACGCCTATTTTTTCATACACCACACCACACGCTTGGTGAATTGATAATTTTTTATCCAAACAATTTCTCTCTTGAATCCTCTTTTCTCCCCTCTCAAGAACGAGAGACGTTCTTCAAAGCCAAAGAACAAGCAATCAAGAACGACCAACACAAGAAACTCGCTTCGCCGTGCTAGCACCCAGAGAACGATCGATGTTGATCAGAGACCATCGAAGCACTTTTGGATCACTGCTAGAGGGATTCTAGTTTGGATCCTTACAAGTGCAATGAGATAATCTAGAAGGGTCATTCCAGACGATCAACATCATAAACAAAGAAAAAAACCAAAGATCCAGGTATTATTGTTCTTTATGAAATTAATTAAATTAATTATAAACAATATGTGAAGGATACTATCTTAATGTTTTGGGTCTCTTTCTTATTTATCTAAATATTTGATTATATTCCATGGAGACTGGAAATCATCATCATATTGATCCCAGAATAATCATTGATCATGACAAAAATCAAAGTTGGGTGTCGCACCAACCCCGCTTTCGCAGCACCCAGAACCTTCAGGGACATCACACTGAATCAATGTGGCTCCAAAATTGATAAATAATGTATTTTAGATTATATAAGGTTGATAAACATCTCAAAAACTAAATTAATACATATTTTTACATGTTTAGAACTTAACCTTTTATATTACTCATTTTTTACATTTTTGTTTTAACTGTAGTAACTAGTATTTAACTATGTAATTTATCCTTTATGATAAAAAATAAAGTATCCCTTATTATATAATTTAGACCCAGTGATTCAAAATTTCAAATACATTTTTTTTTCAGTTTTTAAAATTTTAAAAAATACTAAATGTATCAAGTACATAAAATATTTTTTTTAAAAAATATAACTTAAGTTCTAAAATGTCTAATATGGTTTTGTAAATTAAAAAAAAATAAAATTAAAAATTCACCTATAAATATTTATTGGGACTTATAAAAAAGATTTATTAATTTATAATTCATACTTATATGAAAAAAATGTCATAAAAGTCATATTATTTGTAAACAAATCATGTTTCCTATTCACATAAAAATGAATCTTTTTATAAAAATAAAAAAATTAAACCTAAGGTAATTTTGAAATTATAAATTAAAAAATAAATTTATTTATTTAAAATTTAAATTATAAAAATTATATATTTATTTATTTAAATAAAAATCCATAATATGAATAAAAAATAATTGTATTAAAAAAATAAATTTTTAAACTTCAAATGTATTTAATCATATTTCTTATAAATTTATAAATAATTTAATATTGATATAATAATTTAAAATATAAATATTACCTATTATAATAAAATTTAAAATGTATTTAATTTAATTAAATGAGTTAATATATTATACCCTTTTTAAAAATAGTTCTATGAAAAGTATACATTTTAAAATAGTATTTAAAGACAATAATGATATTTATTTATTTTAATTTATTATTATTGTTTTATCTACAAATGATTATATTGTTAATGTAATTTTAATACATTGCAGTTCATTTTAGTTGGTTGTTGTTTTAGTTCGTTATTGAGTGTGATATAATCTATTGAAGATTGAGTTAATTTTAAGGGTCCAAAATATCAGGTTGTTACAATTACTCTTCTACCTCAGTTGGTCAGAAACCCCTACCATAATTCTTTTCTTTGACTAGTTAGACACCCCACCTATGAGACTCATTAGAAACTAGTTTTAAACCCCAGTAATAGGATCTTATTCTCTCTTTTTTTTCATCCAATATTAGAAGTATATCTTTTTTCTTCAGATGATCCTTCTCCATGATCTTATAGGATCATGATTTCTCATGTACACCTTCAAGATCTTCAAAAATTTCTTTAAATATAACTTCTGATCACAAAACTCCTTCCATATCTAGTTTGGTCTCAATTCTCCTCTACTAATTTGAATAATACAGTTTTTCTCCTTTAGGGACTCATGGCCTCAACTTACCTTTTTCTCTGCTCGATACTAGATGTATTGAATTCCTAGAAATCTTTTTGCATGGTGTATACGAGTGCTTTATTTTTATCATCCTCGTGCTTGTTTTCTTTTTCAACATGAAAATATATATAGTCATGAAATAATATTACATGAATATTTAGTTTCTATCCATACATGGAAACTCTTATATCTTTTTTATGTGTGATATTATTCCATTTAAATTGGCCAATAGATCTCTCGATTTATTACTCATTTCAATTCTTGTTCAAATATTATTTTAAAATTCCTAACGTCCCATTATTCATTATTTCATTCTATATATCAATATCTACATCATTAGAAACTCCAAAAATCTCCAAAAAAAATTAACAACTTATAGAACTCAATATATCATATATTTTTCTCCGCACATAATTTTGTTTATCAAGACTTCTTATCCTAAAATATCACTTCTATAAAAACTATATAAGATATCCACATACATGGCCTCATGAATCTATACAACATAGAACTTCATGATTACATAATTTAAAATTATGAAAATATTTCTTAGTATATAAGGATTAAATCATTTATTTTTCTCCTAAGAACCTATGTGAATTCCATATATGTCTTGAGTTCTCTTACATGGATCACTTTTACTATGTTGCAACATTATATTACATCTAACCAAAGTTGTATAAACACTAATCAGATAACAATTACAAAAACTCATAGATGTAACCATATATATTACATGACATAATACAAATATTTCATTATAAGACATTCCAAACACCTTTTAGGTTTAAAGTTATCGATAATTTATAGAAAAACTTAACTAAAAAAACCTATTCTTTTTTAACTAGTGGTGAATTTTCCACTATAAAATCAACTTCCTAATCCATAACAACTATTTCACTTCTCCCACTAATTCTCCATATAAGTTACTCTTATATATGTTTCATACTTATCTTATCAATATAACCTATGAAAATTGAATCTTAATAAAGGGTGAGATCATATTATTAGTAAGGGTAAACATAAGTGATAACAATCAAGGATATTAAGTGAGAGTAAGTTAAACATATGGGTATAATCAAGATACATAAGAAATTTATACTCAATAAATCATATATCATAAATAAAGGCATAATATAAAAATAGGTCATAAAAATTACACATGTCATATAAATAAGAAAAACTTTAGAAATTTGGTACATCCATAATAAATGAAAGCATAACATTGTGGATCTTGTATCACAACCAATTCCATTAGTGGATCAGTCTTCACTCACTTGTTTCTCATAGAAGATCTTTCATCACAACCTGTTTCCAATCTTTCATCAAGCATCACTACTTGTTTCACCATTATCTCATGAGATGTAAAGCTTTACTCAATTCATTTTACAGATATATTGGTCCCACCTATCACATAAATATTGACTATACACAAGTGTGCCATAATAAAATATCTAATTGTAATATCATTAAAACTCGAGAATAATAATGGCTCTCATAAGACTTTCAAATAAAAAATATTTACTTTTTATAGCATAAATAACCCATGTAAATAAAAATGGTTTCATTTAACACATCATAAAAAACCCATGGAAATATAATGGGGTTCATATCATTTTCAAATAGATTCACATATTGAAATAATTCATAATTCCATCAATAGTCATAACATGGTAAACCCATAGAAAATAAATGTGTATCCAATGGAATAAAGTACCTTTCTAGGTATATACAATTCAATCAAGGCAATAAAGCATATGGTATTTAAACCACATAGATAAATGGTATATTTCTAAGATAGTATTTCTCCAAATCAGTCGATGTATAGAATATTGGTAAATACCCCACAATCACATGAATCAAAATAGGGTATTCACAGAGGAACGAAATTGGATGAAAAAATATATATTTATACACCAAAAATGATTAGTAAAGACAAAGATCGTAATAGATCGTTTCTCTAAAGGATAAGGACATTATATAATCCACCTAGAGAAATAAGTTGGACAATTATATTTAAAAAACATTATCAATCAAGCATGTAATGAACCTAAATTATTTCAATAGAAATTCCATTCTTATAATTATCTCATATAGTATAAACCGCATAAAATAACTTTTTGAACACAATACAAACTTTATAAATGATAAATTGATGAAATAAAAGGTATTTCTAGAAGTTAAGAAACATATATCAATGAAATAGTAACCAGACCATTAGAATGGTAATGCGACCATTATGAATATTAAACTAGAGAATTGAATAGTAACCTCACCAATGAAAGTATAAATAAAATTTATCCATCTTAAAAGTGGCAATATGATATAATTATACCATAGTGTAAGTAAATAATTATTTTAAAAATTATTAATTAAGTTTTGGCATTTTTCTAAGTCATAAATATTTAATTACCATTTTTTATTAATTTAATAATTTAAAAGAAAATTTATTTCCATAAAATTTATTCAAAAATTAATATTTTTATGTCTTATGATTATAATATAATTTTATGAGATTGTAGTTAATTTTTCAAAAGTGTTATAAAATCATTTATAATTTTAAAATATTTATTTATTGAGTAACTGATGATTTTAATTAAAAAATAAATTTCTCATATTTATAAAATTATTTTAAAAAATTGGAATTCATTTTTTAATTATACACATAAAAAAATATTTATGTTTCTTTTTTGGGATTTTTGTAAAATACTTGAATTTTTAGTGAATAGTGGAACATGGTAATTAATGGTATTTATATATTATAAGTTAAATATACTATTCCTTGATTCGTTTATGTAAGAACTATAATCTATAAATAACCTTCATTATTTTAATATTTATAATGATAATTCTCAAACTATTCATAGTCTTGATCCAAAATAATGAACTAATTATTAAAATAATGAGGAAACACCCCTCTCCTCCACTATAAATACCACCTATTCTCCTCACACCTCTCAAGCCTTGATTCTTATAAATATTCTACTCAGATATACTCCAAATCACCTCCCCCAAATCTATGAGATTTTTGTCTTAACAAAATACCAAAATTAACCCCCTAAGGCGGTTCTCAAGAAGAAGGAATCAAGAGGTAAAACCCACTTCCTTTTCTTTTAATTTATTTTGAAGTTCCATTATTTACCTTTTCTCTCTTCACCTCCCCTAATCCAAATGGTATGAAAACTCCAGTAACTTAAATATACTATAATTATATTATTATAATTTAATAATTAATCATTATCTCTCTTTACCACTCCTTCTATACTAAAAATAAAAACATCTTATGTGATGGGTTAATTTATCACATTCAAGGATGCCGATGTTTTCAATATATATTACCATATTAAAGGCCCGTAATGAAACCATTTTTATGGTTCAAAAATATTATAATATATTTATTATATAATATGTAATTTTCTTGAATCATTATATATTCATGATATTAATTTATAAAACAAAATGAGTTCATTGAGATCGAAAACTGCCAGAATAAACCCAAACGATTATCATTGACTATTTATCTAATGATTCATCCTCATTACATAAAAACAAATGATATATAAGACAAATTTAACCTATTTATTATCATTAATAACATATATGTTTAATTCTTTATAGTTAACCCCACATTACATGACCTTTCATACATGTATACAAGTAAACTAGTCATGAAAATCAAGGAAACCAAAGCACCCAAATGATGAAATTGAATCTCTTAACCCATAAAAAAGGACATAAATGAACTTGATAAAGTTATAATAAATAAAATAAATGTATAAAGTGTAATTTAATTTTTAATTAAGTAATATAATTTTATTATCGAGTACATTAAGATCAAGTGAAGAAAACCTTCGAACATAAGGTAAGAAATTCTACCTGAACCTCCATTATTCCTTCGAGTTATTATCTATCTATTTTTAACCAAATGAAATTATCTTTTATTTTTATGTACATATTCTAAATTTTGTTTATATGAACCAAAATCATTTATAAATATCCTTTCATCCTTATTTTTCAGAGCTATACATTTTTTTAAAAGGTTCTCTAATCAATTCTTCCCGACAAGCAAGCCCAGTTTAAGGGAACTTCCTAAATTATTACCCATTTTCAAGTTCCCTACATAATCTATTTTAAGCCACTATTATATTTTATAAAATCACTCATTTTATTATGAAAATTTTCTTGGTTCACTTTTTTTATATAAAATATTATTCCCATTTCTTCTTTAAATTCTATTTAATATTTTTCTAAAACCGCACTAAAATTTTTTATTTATAAAGTTTCTTAAATGGCATTTTCATTTTTACAACACTTATCATTATATATTTCTATTTTACCTTATTAATGTCCATTTATTATTTAAATCCATTCTTTCATGGACAACATTTTGACATTCCCTTTTGTTATTCATTTTTTGACAAGATTATGATACCCAATTATTATCATGGGTAACCCTTATGTTTATTTTGGATTCCTTATTTATGATTCTTCATGTGTAACACATATTAATTAACATGTTATGATGGGTTCACCCAAATATAAATTTAATTTATTGGTTAATTTTTAGTCTCATGAGACGTCATGTGCAACGGTATTGGTGGTTAGCCTTAACTCATGCTCCATGTGCAGTGGTCTTGGTGGTTAACCTTTAATCATGCTCATTAATGTGAAATAAGCCTTTATTAATGCTTATATGAATATGTATGTTGTTTCTATATCTCCTATGATACCAAGATTACGTATATTATGCTTCCTTATGTATATCAATGCCTTTTATGTCATCTTATTATGCCTTCTAACCCATGTTCTATGTTTTATTCTTATTTGTATTCCCTTACTATGCTTTTTAGCTCATCCCTTTGTTCACGTTATCTCTAATTTATCCTATGAATATTTACTGGATCAAATTAATTTAAGATCTCTAAATATATGATAAATAAATAAATATTTTATTTAGTCTCAAGTTTTCTGTTTTATGTACCTAGACTTCCAAAGACACTAGACTTTATGATCCTTTTATTTTAATTTAATAGTTAATTATGTTTGAAATCATTTAATAATATGTGAAAATGGTTAGGTTATTTATAGTTGGTATCAAGGGAAGGTCTAGTTATTTTTCGAGATTAGGAATTGAGAAATTTAGTAAGAACCTTAGGGATAATACTAGGTCTAAGAAAACATTCCTAAATTTTGTTTATTATAGAGTAAGTGTTTTATAAAGTAAATACATCCCTATCTACATACTACAAGTGGATGTGGTTATGGAATAAATGTACCTAGTAGTAACAACTCTGACAAGGTGTTTCAATCCTAACTTAGGTTTACCTGGTACATGAAAAAAATCCTTACTTTGTACCTGGTTTGACACTCTTGTGGGATATGATTTGGTAAATTCATAAGCCCATTATGAACCATTATTAATGGAATAAAAAAATCCCATAAGAGTATATGTTTGGAAATAAACCATTGACAACCTAGATTGAAACCTTGGAATCATAATTTAGGATATCCTTTTCCTTTAAAATTTTATCCTTTTTATGTTAAAATTTTTATTTTTATATGATTATTATCTAAGTATTCAAGCCCCTAATTGAAATTTCTTTTCTTAGGTTTTTGGAGGGAAATATAAGAACATGTTTTCACAATCAATTTTATAGGAAGTGTGATAATTTCCCTAATGATGTGCCATATATGATGGGATCAGGTGATCAAAACAACATGATAGTACTTTCTCAACCAGATCAAGTTATGAATAATAACATAAATTAGGTGGAACACCTTTATTCTCCAAATAAAGAGAAATATTTTGTCAAATCATTCATGGAGAAAAGTCCTCCCATGTTTAGCAGATCTTCCAACCCCCTCCCTATGGAATAATGGATTAACTCCACTAAAAAGATATTCTTTGTCCTCCAATGATCAGAATAAGAGAAAGTTTTCTTGAAAGCCTATCATTTTGATGTGAAGGATGATCATTGCGGAAAACTGGTCATAAATATAAAGACTAATCAGGAAATTGATTCTATAGATTGGGAGGAATTCAATAAAAAAATTCAATAAATATTTTTCCAAAAACCATTGTCTAAATAAGGAGAGATAGTTCCCCCAGACTTAAGAAGGTGGAATATAAGTCTATTGTGGCATATGAAGAAAAAATTACAAGGCTTTCAAGATACACCGTCGCCTTTGTCGTGAACACCTAAAGTAAGGTGGATCACATCTTTAACAAACTAAAGTTGAGTTTATGAAAAGTATTGGTGATTCGAGACTTCGATATTTATTAAGAGAGGCTGAGTTATCAATTGAACTTATTCCTGGATCTCTAATTATATCAAATAAACCTTATATAATGGACACCATCAATCTAGAATAACTAAAGGAGCAGTTATAGGAGAATCTTGACAATGGGTTTATATGCCCGAGTGCTTCACTGTGGGGTTTACTATTACTCTTTGTCAAGAAGAAGGATGGATCAATGTGCCTCTGCATTGATTATTGTGAGCTCAACAAAATCATGATAAATAACAAGTATCCCCTTCCTTGGATAGATGGCTTTTTCAATAAACTGTGTGGGTCCATTTATTTCTTAAAGGTGGACCTTAAATTGGGATATCATCAATTAAATCTGATCAAGGAAGATATTCCCATGATATCCTTTTGAAAAAGGTATGGAAACTATGATTTCATAGTGATTCATTTTAGACTCACTAATGCTCAATAAATTTTCATGTATTTAATGAATATAGACATTAAAGATTACTTGAAATATTTTTTGTAGTATTTATTAATGATGTGTTGATATACTTCAAGATAAAGGGGGAACATGAGGATCATTTGAATATTGTGATAAATAATTTTTGAAGGGAGAAAATATATCCATAATATATTAAATGTTTTTTATGGATGAAGGAATTATCATTCTTGGGGAATGTTATCACCAGTAAATAAATATCTATGGATCCTTCTAAGACAAAGGAAATCAAAGAGTGGCCCATACTAACATCTGTAATAGAGATCCATAGTTTCCTTGTCCTAGCTAGGTATTATTGGGAGTTTTTGAAGAACTTGTCCTGATTTTCAAACCCAATAAATAAGATGACATAAAAGGTAGTGAATTTTTTCTAGACTTAAGAATGTGAGGAAGGATTTAAGGAGCTCAAAAATAGGATTATCAAGGTTCCCGTACTCACACACCCAAAAAGTGGATAACTCTTTGTGGTGTACAACGATGCTTCAAAAAAGGGATTCAGATGTGTAATAATTAAAAATGGGAAAGTGATAGCAAACACCTTAAGGCAGTTGAAAATAAATTAGTAAAACTATCCTACGCATGATCTGGAGTTAGCAGCTATGATCATCACATTGAAAATTTGGCGGCATTGTCTCTCTAAGGAGAAGTGTTAGATATATATGAATCACAAGAGTCTAAAATATATATCCACATAGAAGGATCTTAATATGCACTAGAGAAGATGGTTGTAACTCATAAAATATTATGACTTCTCAGTCCACTACCATCCTATTAAAGAAAATAGGGTAGTGGATACTCTAAGTAGAAAGGACCCAGCATCTTTATTAATGATGAGAATTAAGAAGGATCCAATCATCTTAGACTTACAAAGGATGGAAATGAGAATCTTTAAGGGAGGAACATCATCAATCCTTTTTTAAATGATTTCCCAACCGTACCTCATGGAGAAAATAATGGATTCTAAAATACATTATGTGGAAATTTTGAAAAGGGTGGAAGCTATGAGAACTGGAAAATTCTTAGAGTTTCTAACGGATGAAGGAGTCATGATATTTAGGTCATGGTTATGTGTACCATCCAATAAAAATATAAATAAGTATCTTCTTAATGTCACATATAGACTAACCAACTCAATTCACCAAGGGAGCACAAATATGTATCAAGATATCTGAGAGAACTATTGGTGGGACAATATGAATAAAGAGATTGTTGAATGTACATCAAAGTATCTAGTATGTCATCAAGTGAAGGCTGAAAGGAAAATATATAAAGGGTTGATTCAACCATTACTCATACCAAAATTGAAATAGGAAAACAACACCCTAGACTTTGCCATTGGACTTCCAAAGACATACGGAGGGAATAATGCTATATGGGTTATTATGGATTTCCTTAAAAAGGCATCTCAATTTATCACAATTATAGAGGAATTTTCATTGGATCAACTTTCATTAATATATATATATATCATATATGTTTTAAGCTTTCATGAGTACCACTATCGATTTTTTTCGATCGAGATCTGATATTCACCTTGGAGTTTTAAAAAAGTCTCTAAAATGATCTAAGAACTGAGCTAAACTTTAGTATGTCCTATCATCCTAATACTGATGACCAATCTAAAATTAACTATTTAGAAACTATAAGATATGTTGAGAGTGTGTTCTATGGACTTCAAAGTAAGAGGGTACCAATATCTTTCTCTAGTTGAGTTCTCTAACAACAATAGTTTTCACTCGAGCATCTGAATGGATCCATATGAAGCCCCTAATTGGAAAAAGGTATAAAACAGCTGCATTATGGGATACATTCAGTGAACATAAGCTTTTAGGACCTGAAATGGTCAAATAAATGGTGGAAAAGGTGAAAACCATTCAGCAACACATCAAGGAAGCCCAAAGTCGAAAAAAGAGATATGCAGATAATCTTTGATGGGACCTCGAGTTTAAGGTCAGATACATTGTATTCTTCTACATATCTCCATATAAGAGGATCATGATATTTGGGAATAAAGGAAAGCTAATTTTCAGGTACATCAGTCCCTTTGAGATTCTTGATCATGTTGGAGCTATGACATATTTAATAGCACTTCCACCAACCATGTCTCAAGTACACGATTCATTTCACGTATCCCTCTTGAGGAAGTACATACCAGATACTTCACATGTACCTACTCAAAGCTGGTACAATGGGATAATGATATCTCTTATGAGGTGTGTCCAATAAAGATCATGGATTGTAGAGATAATGTTCTAAGTAACAAGACAACTCACCTGGTAAAATTATTATGGTGGAACTATAAGAACGAAGAGGAAACATGGGAACTTGAGTAAGTGGTGAAGTATAAGTAGCCACGCTGATTTTCAACGTAGTATTTAAAACTAAATTTTTCGAGAGAAATTTCATAAGGGGTAAAAATGTAACGAGCCTGATTCTTTCAATGGAAATTCCCTTATTATAATTATTTCATATAGTATAAACCATATAAAATCACTTTTGGAACATAATAAAAACTTTATAAATGAGGAATTAATGAAATAAATGGTATTTCTAGAAGCTAAGAAAACTATACTGATGATATAATAACTTGAACTTTGGTATAGTAATGTGAAACTAATGAATTGCAAACCAAACAATTGAACAGTAACCTCACAAATTAAAGTATAAATAAAATTTAACCATCTTATAAGTGAAAATATGATATAAATATATCATAGTACAAGTAAGTAAATACTTTAAAAATTATTAATTAAGTGTTGATATTTTTGTAAGTCATAAATATTCAATTATAAATTTATGATGAATTTAATTATTTAAAAGAAATATTATTTTCATAAATTTTATTCAAAAATTAATATTTTGATTTCATATGATTATAATATAATTTAATAAGACCTTAGTTAATTTTTAAAAGTGTTATAAAATCAATTATAATTTTAAAATATTTAATTTGTGAGTAAATGATGATTTTAATTAAAAATTAAATTTTACATATTTAGAAAATGATTTTTAAAATATGGATTTAATTTTTTAATTCTACTCTTCAAATAATGGTTATAATGAATTTTTGGTATTGTTCTAAAATACTTGAATTTTGTGAATAGTAAAATATGGTAATTTATGGTATTTATACATTATTAGTTAAATACACTATTCCTTGATCCATCGCTGATTTAAGCACCATAATCTCTAAATACACATCATTAATTTAATATTTTTTATGTAATTTTCAATCTATTCATATTCTTGAGCCAGAATAATAAACTAATGATTAAAATAATGAGGAGACACTCCTCTCCTCCACTATAAATACCACCCCTCACCACCTCTTATCCTCACACCTCTAAAGCCTTGGGCCTTGTACAAATTATTTTCAAATATACTCTGAATACCATATCTCATTTCTAGTATCTTTTTTTCTTAATAAACTACTAAAAAAATTCCTCTAAGGAGGTTCTCAAGAAGATAAAATCAAGAGACAAAACCCTATTCCTTTTCTTTATTTTCTTTCCAAGTTTCTTTTTTTCTCTCCTAACCTACACTCATAAAAATGGTATGATAACTCAAATAACTTACCTATACTGGAATTTTATTATGTTAATTTAATAATTCATCATCATCTCTCTTTCCCCCTCTTTTTATACTAAAAATGAAAACATCAACTGTTATATGTTAATTTATCCCATTCAAGGAAGGAAAAGATTTCAATTTCTATTTTCATCTTCAATTATGGTTATGAAACCATTTTGATGTTTGAACCAAATAATAATATATGTATTATATCTTAGGTAATTTTCTGTATTCATTATATACACATGGTTTTAATTTATAAAACAAAATGAGTTCGTTGTGATCGAAAACTGCCAAAATAAACCCAAACGATTATCATTAATTATTTTTATAATGATTCAAACCCATGCCATAAAAACAAATTATATATAAGACCAATTTAACCACTATAATATCATTAATAACATATAAGTACAATTTTTGATAATTACCCCCACTTTAAACAACCTTTTGTACATGTATACAAGAAAACCGATCATTAAAACCAAGGAAACCAACACTCCAAAATAATGAAACTGAATATCTAAACCCATAAAAAAAGATATAAATGAACTTAATAAAGTTATAATAAATAAAATAAATGTATTAATGGTTTTGGAATTATTAATTAATTAATATAATTTTATTATCTAGGACATTAAGATCAAGTGAAGAACACCTTTGGACGACATGAACCTCCATTATTCCATTGGGTTATTCTTTCTCTATTTTTACCCAAATTAAATTCTATTTTATTTTTATGTATATATTATAAATTTAGTGTGTGTGTTCCAATATCATCTATCAATATCTTTTCATCCTTCTTTTTTGTGTAAATACATGTTTTTAAAAGGTTTCCTACTCAATTCTTCTCGATAAATAAGCCTGATTTAAGGGAACTTCCTGAATTCTTACCCATTTTCAAGTGTGCTCCATAATCTGTTTTAAGCCACAATTATTTTTATAAAATCACAAATTTTATTATAAAGACTTTTTCGACTCACTTATGGTTGAATATAAAATATTATTCCCTTTTTCTTATTTAAATTCTTTTTAATATTTTCCTTAAACCGTGTTAAAATGTTTTATTTGTAAAGTTTATTAAACGCCATTTTTACATGTATTCACATAATTTTGACATAAATTATCATGATATATACTATTTTCCCTTATTAATTTGTATGTATGATTTAAATCCTTTCTTTCATGGATACCATTGTGATATTCTTTTATATTATGCCTTTTTTGACAAGACTATGATACCCAATTCTTACTATGGGTAACCCTTATGTTTATATTTGATTCCTTATATATGATTATTCATGTGTCACACATATTCATTAACATGTTATTATGTGTGTCCCCAAATAGTTATCCAATGAATTGGGTAATGTTTAGACTCATGATACGTCATGTGCAATAGTCTTGGTTGTTAGCCTTGACCCGTGCTCCATCTACAATGATCTTAGTGGTTAACCTAGATTTATGCTCCTTCATGTTAAATGATCCTTTACACATGATTATTTCATGTTTTGTGTTGCTTCCAAATATACTATGATACCATGATTACATATTTTATGATTCCTTATGTATATCCATGCCTTTTATGTCATCTTATTATGCCATGTAACCCATGTGCTAAGCTTTATTCTTATATTTATTCCATTTTTGGGGGTTTTAGATCATCCCTTTATTTATGTTATCCCCAAGTTATCTTATGAAGATGTAAGGCCTCAAAGAATCTGGGATCTCATAATGGATCACAAATAAAAAAATGTTTTATTTAGTCCCATGTTTTCAGTTTTATGTACCTAGTCTTCCAATGTCACTAGACTTTAAGATCCATGGATCATAATTTGATAGTTAATTATGTTTAAAGTCATGTAATAATATGTGAAAAATGTTAGGGTTTCCATAAAGCATATTTTTTTTTCAAAGTACAATCACATAGATGAAAAATTACTTTGGAAATAAGAAATATCCTAGATCTTACGAAATAATTTAAAAATATTTTTATAAAATCTAGGATAAATATAACTTCATTTTAGATCCATGAAAATATATAGGTAATGTTTCAAATAAAATTAAAAAGGTGGAGGAAATATGTGTTCCAACAAAAAAATGTTAAAAGTGTTAATTTTCAATATATTCATAATTTGAAAAAATTACAAGTCACTTTCAAATGTTATTTTCAAAATTTTGAAGTGAAAAAATTAGAAAATGTTTAAATTTTAAAAAGAAACCTCAATAATTGAATTCTTAAAAAATCATAAATATTATCAAAACAAATGTGTGGTGGAAAATGTTTTGAAAACCCTTTGTCAAAAAATACACATCATAAAAAGATTATTCCATTTTTCTTATTAAATATGGTAAAGATAATTATTAGAATCATAGAAAAAATAATCCATATTATATTTCTTAAAAATATAGGAGAAAATTGGGTAGAAGGGAAATATGGACATAAAATAAAGATCCAATTAAGAGATGGAGTTTCGTTATTGATAACATTATACTTTTAGGCCATAGAACAATAAATTAGGAAGTTTTGAATAAAAAGAGACATTATAAATAGAAATATGGATGATAAAATCATGTAAAATGGGAAATAAATTAATAAAGATAATTTTTAAGTTCAATGTTCAAATGAAACCATATAACACAATTAAAGATATTGAAGTTACCAAATTAACTTATAGGAAACAAAGTTTACAAAGTAAGAAACTTTTGAAAAGGGGGTTTATGTGGTAAAAAAAATTAATCCCAATAATTAAATATAAAATAATACATAATATAATAATATGGAATAATTTACTCACTTATATCAAATATGTTCCTGAAGAACAATTATAACTCAATGAATGATAATTCAAATAACAAAAAACCATCACATCTTAAGAAGAATTTGAATCAAAACCTCATAAAATAGATGTATTTAAATTGAACATAAATTTATATGAATGAAATTTATTTTAGGATATAATAACTCAGTTAAGAATAATATACACCGCATAAAATAAATTAAGTGCATGATACAAAAAAAGTCTGAAAGAGTGGCATTTGAGATGAAAACCATTACCTTTATCTTGATTCATTATACACTTACACAAAACATATTGAATAATTAAATTAAGTTTATTAATTACATACACAATAACCTTATTAATAACTATAATCAATTATACACCTCATTTATAATCATTCCATACATATATATATATATAAGTTAGTTTTTACCAATTTTAACACTTTAAGTGTTTATAATTTTAACGGTCTATACTAGTTTCATTGAAGAACTATCTACATTAGATATTATTTAATTTCGAATCTTTACTAGGTCGTTAAATTTATTTTTATGGATTATTTTATAACAATTTATGATGTTTGAAACTCCTTTAATGTTTTTTTTATTTTTTATCCTTGAATATGAAATCGACAACAAGCATGTTTTTGTGATTCTTAATGAATGAATGGTGTTTTATTAATTAATGTGTCTGAAAATAATATTAACATTATTGAACCAAAAAATAATTATTTAAATATTTATACCATACTATAATAGTAATTAATTTCCCATATTCATTCATAACATAAATTCATATAAAATTTTGAGTAAGCGGTTAAACCAAGACAAACATGAACATGTCATGATTATGTGGTGGTTTAGCAGTAATATCATTTTACGAGAATCATAATGAAAATATTTATTATCTATTAGTGTGATATATCATAATTTTAAGGGGTTAAAATAAGAATTAATTAATATTAAAATATTGTATAATATGAATTTTTTTTCTTATTAGTTTTCTTGTTTATGATGGTTAATTTTATAACGATTGTTTATAATACTTATCATTAGGGTATTAAATTTGTATCAAAAAAACCTTATTCAAATCATCAAAATAATATTTATCCTTTTAAACCATTTTTATAATAATCTAATAAATATGGTAATGAAAAACAAAACACATTGTTCCATGGAGGCGGTAATCTGCACATACGCATGGATGATGCCTTCATTTTCCTTAGAACGGGAAAGATGGGTAATACGGGATATCATTTAAAAATCCTAAATAAGTTATATTTATCATAATTTTAAATTTATTTACTCTTTTAAACCATCCTTTTTATGTGGTGAAGGAAATTGATAGCATTACTTTATGGAAGTGGTTCTCCGCACACATGCATGATTCACATTTTTGTTTTTCTTGATGGAACAAAGGAAGGTGGTAAATTATTATACCATAATTATGATAACATGTCAGTATATTATGGATACCAATTTTTTTATTATAATATGTAGTGGTTTAATTTTAAAAATTAGTACACAAAAATAAGTAGAAATGAGAAAGAGAGGATAATAACTTATACCTCACTTCTTGGATTATCTCCTTTACAAATTGGGTTAAGCCCTTGAAGGATTGTTTTTGGAGAAGACAATAACCAATTTAATGTGTCTTGGAATGTTGATAAGAGTTTTGTGTATATTTTAGGTTGAAGTAACTAGGTTTTGGTGATAGGGGAAGTGAGGAGAGGATTTCACCTTATATAGGTGAAAAGGGATAGTATTTTTAAAAAATTCCCAAAACATTTCAATAATGGGAGGTCACACTCAAGTAAAGATGCTCCAAAATTAAAAACTAATGGATTTCCTAAGAGATAAGGTAGAAACACACATTAAAAACACAATTAAATCATTTTTGACATGTTAGGACCCTTACCTCTTAGGTTACTCATTTTTACAATTTTTTTACCAAATAACTAGTTTATTACATAGGTAATTTATCCTTTATGATCAAAAATAAAATTTTTGTTATTATATAATTTGAACCTAATGATTCAAAAAATTTAATCTATTTTTTATTTAGTTTTTAATGGGGAAAATTTATTTTAAAATACTAAATGTATAATGTACTAAATATAATGTTTTAAAAAAATCAAACTTAAGTTCTAAAATGTCAAATAAGTGTTTGTAAATTAAAAAAAGATAAAATTATAAATTCAATTATCAAATACATATTTTTTCTTTGAAAAAATATTTATTAATTTATATTTCATACTTATATAAAAAAAATTCCATAAAAGCTGGGTCATTTGTAAAAAACATTTTCACTATTCACATGGAAATCAATCATTTTATAAAAACCTAAAAAAATAAAACTAAGATAATTTTGAAATTATAAATTCCAAAACGAAGTGATTTTTACCAAATTGAAATTAAAAATTTATGTATGTATGTATTTATTTATTTATTTAAATAAAAATTCACAATATAAAGATTTTTTTTATTAAAAAATGACTTCTTAAACTTCAAGTGTCTTTAATTATAATTCAAATAAATTTATAAATAATTGAATATTGAAATAATAATTTAAAATCTAAATATTACCTATTATAATAAAGTTTTACAGGTGTTCAATTTAATTAATTGAGTTAATATATTATACCCAATTTTTAAAGAATTATTTAAAATGTATACTTTTTAAAATAATTATCAAAGAGAACAATAATATATAATTATTTTAATTTAATATTATCCTTTTATGTACTAATTATTAAATTATTCATGTAATTTTAATATGTTGTGTTTCATTTTAGTTGGGTTTTGTTTTAGTTTTTTATTGTGTGTGACACAAGCCATTAGGGATTGTATTAATTTAAAGAGTGCAAAATATCAGGTCATTAAACTAACTCATATACCCTAGTTGGATAGACACCCCAACCACCTTTATTCTCCTCAAATAGTTAGACACCCCAACCATAAGACTCTTTAACAATAGGTTAGACACTACAGTGAGAGGCTAATCTTCTCTCTCTATATCCATCCAATGGTATAAATATCTCTTTTTTATTTAGATTATCCTTCTCCATGAGCCTGTAGGATCATGATTTCTTGTGTACACATTCAAGATCTTCAATATTTTCTTTAAATAGAACTTTTGGTCTTGAAACTCCTTCCATGTCTAGTGTGATATGGATTCTCCTCTAATTATTTAAATACGTAGGTTTGTATCCTTTAGGGTCTCCTATCCTTGACTAAACTTCTTCTCTCCTTGATACTAGATGTATCAAATTATTATAAATCACTTATAATAGTGTATTTTATTTATCTATTTTTATCATCCTTGAGATTATTTTATTTTGTAAACTGAAAGTATTTTTAATCTTGGAGTTAAATTACAAGAATATTTAGTTTTCATTCATGCTTAGAAATTCATATATCTCTGGTAGGTTTGATATAATTACATTTAAATTGATGAATATATTTACCAATTTATTCCTCATTTTAATTCTTGTTAAAATATTCTTTTAAAACTCTTGAAGATTCTGTCTTCATTCTTTCATGTGATATATAAATATCTGCATCATTAGAAACTCCACAAATATTACAAATTTTAACTACCTAAAGAACTTGGACTCTGATATATTGTTCTCCAAATAGTATTTTATTTATCAAGGATTATTATCCTCAAATATCAATTCAATAAAAACTATCTAAGATCTCATAATACGTGACCTCATTCAACTCTACCATATAAAGCTTTATGATTCCATAACATTGGATTCTAAAAATATTAACCAGTATGTAAGGACATAATAATTTACATTGTTCTTAAACACCTTTGTGAATTCCATATATGGATTTAATTCTCCTATATGGTTCAATTGCACTATGTTTCAACATTATCTTACATTAGACAAAATACCTCTTTGAATATTGATTCAAATATGTTCTAGTATTCAGCTATGTGGATCTCCATACAAGATGGAATTTCAGCAATCTCACACAATCGACTACTCTAGAAATTCAGAAATATTGTAGAATATTCTATGTTGAAGAATTATATATTTTATAAATTCAGTTATGTCGATCTATATATGTACTGGAAGTCCTATACATGAATCTATAGGATTTCACACATCACTCAATAGACTCAAATCCTCTTCAAGAAACTTCCAGACCTTATAAATTACTTTAACACTTATAAAAATAGTTATAGGAAGTTCTCATTTATCAATTTACACATTTATTTGATTATTTTTAATATCATCACAACAATCATCACAATTATTAATTTCATTATGTCTTGAACTTCTTTATAAGAGCTCTTCAAGTTGTAACCTCATGTCACCTTTGTCAAGTATCATAGAAAAACCATAATCCTATTATGGGCTTACATGGATGTTATAGAAAAAATTACATCTAATAACTTATTATGAATCCATAATAATCCTATAAGAAACATCACTAACACACTGAACACATACTGAAACATTGAAAATAAAATCAATAATCACTTGGACACTTTAATCACCCCCTTTCAATTTGTTGAAAATATCATAACTCATCAATTTCAATATGTGTGCATGGATGAATTATTTCTTCACCACATTATTGATAATAAAATGTAAATGAATAATTTAAGGGTCATTTCACATCTTCTCTTGGATTTCATGGAAATATTTCTCTTCTACTTTTTTGGTTTAGATAAGGGTGATACCACATGGTAGTCTTAGAAAAGTGCATTTGATTATTCTCCTCTAAGTCTATATAGGATAGATCAGTGTAGAAAGCAATAGGTATACAACTCAATAATTCTCATAAAACCCTTCATGTGATGTAGTGGTCATAAAACTAAATAAATTTTATTTTAGTGTTGGAATAAGAAGGATTTTTTTAAAAAAAACATCTAAGTTGCATACATATCAACAATCTATCAAACTAGTTCATGTAAAATTCATGTTACTTCCCATTTTTCTTATTCTTTTATCAACCATTAATCCCTCTTCATCTATTCAATTAATATTTTTATGCTTAGGGGCTTAAAGTGTGATTCTTATACCTCAACCTTTATATTTTTCCATGATTTCAAAAAAGAATAGATTTACTATAAACAAAAAAATGGAGTTTTCATTCTTAGTTTCTCTCCCCCTAAAGGGGTGAACATATTTCCTTTATATCATGAAGAGTATTTTACAGAATAAATCTATGAGAGAACCCATCATATTTATTGTACAATGGTGAAAGCACTGAATTTAATATTTTTTTGTAATTTTGGTACAAAAATATTTTAACTAATTAAATTAACTATATATTAACTCAAAAATAAAAACAATAATAGATAATATAGAGGGTTATATTTGATCCATTAGTAGAAACACTCAAGATAAGAATTTATTCTCATCATGTAATATTTTCCTCCATTGATCTCATCAAATTTCTCCTTGTTGACATCAAAGATTAGTTTCCTCCTCAAACTATCTTATTGAACTTCTTGTATATGTATAGTTTTTTTTCTTCACCTATAATGTTAATTAAACATTGTTTTTTATACCTGATTCATCCTTCACATAATTTCTTCTTAGGAAATTAGGATAGTCATATAGTCTTTTGAACTATCCCAACTTTCTCAAATATTTCACACAACTTATTTTTATTTTTTAAGTCCCCGCATGTTGGTAACTTCTAAAAAATTTAAACATTTTCTTTAGTAACTACCTATTTTCCTTTGGTTTTAGTACAGATTTGGGATTTCTCAATGGTATCAATTTTCATGGCCTTCTTTATTTGATTTTTCCATGCTATTAATCACTATTTCTTAACATTATCTACATCCTTAGACTCTTTAAATGACTTACCATTAATTTTATCTTGAATTCACTTACCTTTAATAGTATAGGTATCTTATCCTTATATAATTCTCATAAATACCTCAAACTTGGGACCTTCAAAACGGAATCTTCTATATAATTCTTCCAAATTATGAATTCTATTTTGTGCAAAAAACTATGGTACATATCTGGTTATAGATTATCACCATTGAGATTTTTTATTAATATACATACCAAAACTCTTCCTTGGTTCTATCCTATTTTCTAGAAAAGATATATTCATTCATTAAAAATAGTAATTTTTACATGCTTACCACAACACCAGCAAAATCCCTTAAAAGTTCAATATTCCATATTGGTTCTATGTCTACTGATATTTTTGTTTTTATTTTCTTATTACAATTTAAGCCTTCATTTTTATTAGGGTAATTCATCCTATTGTATTATCACTTTCTTCTTTTCATGTAGGATATTTTTTCCCATTATTCTTATATAAACTTTATAAATTTAAGTTTTTTCACTTACAATATTGCAGAAAATATATATATATGTTTTCAATTAAAGTACATGTTTATTTTCCAATATATTCAGTAAAATTATGCTTAAAATTTTGATAAGACTAAACTTTTACCTTAAATGGTTTATTAAAGCCTTCACTATTATTGTTCATCTTATATTGAAAAGCGATATAGATGGCCTGTGTCTCAAATAGTTTTTACTTCTTTTCAGCTATTTTTTTTTCAAGACCGCACACTATTTCTCCTTGTTAATCTATCCTAAATTCATGTATCTTATCTCCTAAACATAGGATACCTCCTTTATATTTAAATCCATTTTCTATTTAGCGATTTGTTTTATAAAAATTATTTTTTTCATTGTATAACATCTTTTTTCCTTCTCAATATTCCACTTTTATTTCTTTAGGCATTGTATCTACGCAACATAATATTCTAATTTTTCGTTTATCTCCCACCAAATATCAATCATTTCTTCTCTGTTATCATTAGTGACTGATGAATAAAAAATCAACATGGGAAAATAAATTGACTTTTCCACTATAATTTCTAGAGGATTCATCCTTCAACTTTTTACTCATAAAACTTCTTCTTTTGATGCAAAAAATCTTCTTCATACACTTTTACTATTTTCAAGCATCTCTCAAACTCATCTAAACAAATTTATTCAATATACTTCCTTTTGTAAATTTTTTGGATAAATATTACTATAATTGTAACATCTCAAGGGCTTTATACCTTTTCCTTTATACTTTCCATTTCTATATATTATTTATTGAAGAGAAACAAGTTGGTTAAAGTCTTCATTTAAATTTCTTGATTCAGAATATTATTTTTATTTAACTTTTCATTTTATCATATCTTCAAAATCCATATAATATTTTGATTTATTATTGAATGTAGGATCTTTATTCATCACATGATAAATTTTTATATTATGAAACTCATCAATTGTTAAGTCATATTATTCTTTCAGTGATGATATTTTAGGATTAAATTGATCTAGAAATTTTATCATGAACTTCTTTTCAATGGTGGATTATTATAGATTCTTACCAACCCCTTGAATATTTCTAGAAATATCATTTAACCATGTGAAATATCAGTAAATATATTTATAATCATCCATTTTAATGTCTTCATACTGGATCCTCCAAACATGAAGTTTGGCTTCCTTGACTTTCACATTACCTCATAACTTCTTTTTAATTTTTTCCATATCTATATTCCAGTATGAATACACTTTTCCTTGATATATGCTATTTATTTTAGATACAATAAGATATAATTTTGAGACTTTAAAACTAACTCTATATTTCGCTTATCATCTTTAGTCATAGCAGCTCCTTTTATAATGGGGGAAAACACAGTGTTGTAGCATCAATCACTTCTAGGATGTGTGATAGAAGATAAGTTAGTAGTCTATTCCTCCAGTTGTGATAATTATTCCCATCGAATGTGGGAACAAATCTACTATTTAATATGTTAAGTTTCTCCATTCCTTACAATTCTTCTTAGATATTTATATGGAACCTCCCTTTGATATCAATTTTAGGTAATAAAGACTAGTATGGTATCACTGAGAGGGGGGAGTGAATTATTGGTCTTCTTTTTATTAATTATGCACCACTTGAATTCAACTGATTGAAATTATTAGAGTTATCAATATACTTATTAGTATCTCTCATCCTCACTATGTGTGCTATAGAAATGGGAGAGATCAGAAAAAAAATATTCAAGGTTTAGTATTAAAGAATACTCCTTTCCAAGTTGGTTAGATTCCTCGAAATTAATTATCTATTATAATCTTATTGTCAATTATAGTAGTTAAGGAAGATAATGGTTAGATTACCTAGTAGTTTATTCTCTAGTCAGCCTTGGTTATATACCCCATCCACTAACTCTTATTCCTCAGTTAGTTAGACACCCAAACCATCCTTCTTCTCCTTAACTAGTTATACACCCTAGCCATGATCCTTTTTTGAGATCGGTTTAACACCCCAGTCCTAAGTTCCTCTTCTCCCCATGTGTTGATCAAGTTGTAGAATTGTCTCCAACTTCTTCAAGTCATCCTCCTCCTTGAGGATATAGGATTAGGATTTTTCATGTATATATTTATGATCATCAATAGTTTCTTTACACAGATATGTTTTTCTTAAAACACATTCTAAATCTAGTGTGATATAAATTATCCTTAGTTACTTTGAATTTTTAATTTTTTATCCTTCAAGAACTCCAATAATTAACTCACCATCTTCTATCCATGATAATAGATGTATAAAATTCTCAAAAATATCTTATCATTGTGTATACATGTTCTCTCTATTTATCTTCCTCACACTTCCATTCTTTTAAAACTGATAAATATTTATAATCATATAATAATATTACATTAATATTTAGTTCTCCTTTATACTTGATAATTTATCCATCATCGGTAGGGGAGATATTATTCAATTTAAATTGGTTGAAAGATTTCATAATTTATTTCATATTTTAATTTTTTTTTTCAGATCTTATTTTAAAACTCCAAAATACGTAGTCAACATCCATTCACATGATATATGAATATGTGCATCTTTACAAACTCTAAAAATCTTGTTGTTTTTAACTACTATAATGACTCAGGCTCTAATATGTTTTCCCCGTATAGTATTTTAATTAACATAGCCTCTTATCCTCAAATATTATTTCTATAAAAACCATTTGAGATCACTATTTTCAAATACTTGTTCATCTCTTCCGTGTAGACCTTCCTATTTCTGAAATTTTGGATTCAAAAAATCTCACACAGCATGTCAATAAATAATACCTTATATAGTTATAAAATTAGTATGTGAATTTTATACATGGATTGAATTCCCCTATTTGGTTCAATTTATTTACATCATAGAATTCTCTTACATTGTCCCAAACACTTACATGAATCTAAATTTGAATACGTAGCAATATTCGTCTTGTGCATCTGCATATGTGCATGAATTTTGGAAACATCACAAAATTGGATACATTGTAAATTTAGAAATGTTTAAAAATTAGATATGTTTGAAATTAATTTGTCCTTGAAATACATCTATGTTTCTAAATTTACTAGGATATAAATTCAGCTCTGTAGATCTACATACATACTAGAATTCCCTTATATCAATCTGTAGATTTCCAAACATTACTCAGATTGACTCAAAATCACTTTAACCACCTTCCAGTCCTTCTCATTTACTTCAAAAATTATCAAAATTATTATAGAGAGTGCTCCATCATCCATCAACACTTGTACTTGATTCTTTTTAATATCATCACAACAATTATCATATTTAGAAATTAAATTATTTCATCAGCTTCTTCACTCGACTTCTTCAATTTATAGCCTCGTGTTTCATTTTCCATTCATCACGGACAATACTCACTCATATTTTAGACATTAATCGATTAAATATCAACCATGACCTCCAATTTATTTCCATGAATACATTGAAATCCTTCAATCATCACCACCGCTACACCAAACACATATTAAACCATTGACAACCAATTAAATAATCACTTGGTCTCTTTTGTAGCCTCGGTCATTGAAAATTAATGGTTGTGTTAAAAGGGAGGGGAAAAGTTTCCATATGATGGAATTTTTTATATACATTAGTTTTTTTGAGACTCAGTAGTATTTATATGTTAGGTTTCAAACTTATACAAATAAGTTTATAGAATTCAAAGAGTCTGTGATATGAAATGTCAATTTTACAAATGTAACAATAATAAAATAATTTCAAAATCATGGCCTGAATTAAAGGTTCGTATAGTTTTTTTCTAATGAATAAAAAAAGGGTTCCAAAATAATGATGAAACAAATACTTTCTAAACCATGGAGTTGAGTTAAATTGAAAAACATTGTGATTGCATGGATCTATATAAAGGATTTTTATTTTAATCCCATTTCTCTTATATAATAATAAAATTTGTTTGTAAAAAAATGGATTGTTATAAAAAATATGAGATGATGAATTTTGTAAATGTGTTTTATGATTCATTAGATTTTATAACGTTCTTTAGAAAAAAAATATAAGGATTAAAGGGGTTTTATTATACATAAAAAAAATTATCCTGGTGTTTGTTAAAATATAAAGAACTTATATTAACCCCCAATTAGTGGCGTATTTCAGAGAATAAAATCTTGTTTTCTATACACTTCTGTAAACATAATTAATGTAATATTTTATATAGAACAATATACATTTTATTAAAAATTTCCACTAAAGTACGAATGTTTTACTTTTAGAAACAAAATATTTTATGTATATTAATATGATATTTTAAGGATAATATAGTTTCTAAGAGGTTATTGGAAGTATGTTTATATTTATAAAATTTTAATGTTAATGAATAAAAGATTATGCTTCTCAAAATAAAAATTGGATGTCACATTATATCCTATAAAAGATTTTAGGATGTGTTGGTAAATAAAAATTCAAGAACATATGTATTTTAAAAAAATGATCATGAGAAAAGGGATTCATAGAAAAGGTTTTAATGAAATATGATGAAGATAAACTTACAATAGTTATAAGTAGATAATAGATGTTATTATCCTCATAACATTAAATGTTTCATTGTAAATATTTTTAAATATTTTGGTCAAAGAGGTGATCAATAATAATATGATTCCAAAATCTAACCATTATTAAAACTTTATTTCTCCATTGATATTACCCATTGAAGAGAATAGTGGGATGGATTTAAAAAATTATTAAATGGATATGTGTTAGGATTTTAATGAATTTTTTGAGTCACAATATTCAACTTACTGAAAGGAGGAACCCCAAATGTTCATCCAAACTTTGTCAAGGTAGCAAAAGTAGTAGTAGTATCTTCAACACACTGGTTCATTTGAAAAAATATGGTATATTTATGATGGGATGAAAATTACAGTCTATGTTTACTAAATGGTGGATGTGAAAAGTCCACCGAATTTAGTAGTTTATCTGGTTCCTTCCATAGAATAATAATGAAGTCAACAGATGGTCGACCACAAATTTTACATAGTGGTTCCACCTATTTAACCAACCAAGTACCTATGTAAAGTTGATGTGGGACCAAATTCTTAGGTGTATATAAGAATCAATCATCCCAACTTCTCCATCTAATATATATATCTTTCCCTAATATTTTCCTACAAACATGAACTCTATTCGGGTACCTATTAGGAAGCCAGAGTAGGGTGTGAGTATAACTTAGTAGGTCACCACTAACGGTTTCTAAAACAATATCTGTCTATAACAGTGTATGCAGTTTTATAAAGAATAAAATACAAGTGATTAAGTAAATAGTTTATATATTAAATTATTATTTAGTTATCCACACAAATACTTAGGTTAATTATGAAACCCTAACCAACAATACTTGGTTTGGCCCATGCCCAATTCTGAAACACCCCCACAGGGATATCACATATCACATAACTCATGGGTTTTATTTTATCATTTCATTTCAATTTCATATAAAAACTAATGATTATCCAATAAAAATAAATATTTTAATTACATTTTAATGGTATTAAATGTTCATTTTTTATCTTATGGGCCTGAGTTAGTGGGTTTTCATTTTGAACATCCATTCTTATCATTTGTGCACTTCATGCCTAATGTACATCGATTTATGACCAATGATTCATCTGATTTTAAGGATTGTAATTATCCATATTTTAATTCGATATTTTGGGAACTGTATCTACACTTAAATATGAACATTTTGCATTCATGGATCAATGGAGGATTCATAAAGGATGATGGAGATATTTAGCGATGAAAGGAAAAAATTCTGGAGAAATAAAATTGGACACCATCCCACTGATGAGAATGTGGGACCCACAATAAAAATCAAATAAAGCCCATATTTTGTGGGATTCTATAATAAATAAGTAGGAACAAATAATTATTTAGGATATAGTGCTAATTCATCCTCCATGATGGTAATTAAGGCAGCCCAAATAGAATATCAAAATCTGGTCTAGAATCTGTGGCCCAGAATATTATACAACTAAATCGACCATAAATCCCTATTCACAACTCCAAATGGTCCCATATTTTACAGTCTATTAGGATACATCCGTATATCCATTTTAGTCTTATATGTCCCACTCTAATTCGGCCATCTACAAGTTTAGTTGGATTCGTCTGTTCAGTGGTTTCAAACTCGCAGCCACCTCAGGTCAAGAGTGGAAAAGTCCAAGTTCCACAAGCTTTCCACCACCCTAGGCCTACCATAATCAAGTGGGATGATTTTTAATGTTTGAGTATCAACCCAAGGCTCCCAAAATTCCTATTTAAGGTAGTGGTGGTAGAGGATTTTATCATCTTTTGAGCTTTCTTTCATTCTAATGTAATGTTGTGATTTTGTTGTCTCAAGTTTGTCTTTCACATTTAAGTTGTTTTAATTCATCAAAGTTTCTTAATAAAAGTTATTATTCTAATATTATTTTGTTCTTATCCATCTGAATTTTATATTTTTTCCTCAAGTTGTGAATTTATTCACACCAAACCTTGTGAAATTATTCACACAATGGTGGAGTGGTCAGTTTTTTATTGTTTTCTTTACTTCTTCAATTCCTCCCTCAAGAGTCTACTTCCCACTTCCATTGAAACCATAGCATCAATGGAGGGATAAACCACTTATGGGTTGATCCAAGGGAGTTGAAAGGGGCTGTATTGGATGTTATTTATCACCCCATTAATCTATAATCACTTCTTTTAATTGAGAGTTGTTTTCAAGATCTTTAATCTCCTTCCTCCTTGTTGAATTTAAGGCCACACACTTTAAGTGATAATACGAAAATTTACCTTGAAGTGGTCAAAACATTGATCCTTCAAGTGTATATGTGATATTTATTAAATGTTGTAGGTATTAAACCAGTAAGTGGTGATTTTGTTTGATCTTATTAAATGAACCAATCTCAAATATAAGAAATTGAAATCATTGAAAAGGAAATAAATCCAATCCACCCCAAGTGATAACCTAGGATCAACTCACTATTTTAAATTGAATTCACTAAAGTATCTTAGAGTTAATTTAAAACCATCTTAAATAAACCCATGCTGGCCACTTCATATCCAAAAACAATCCATATAATATACGTATATGTAGGTTACTTCTTAGGTCTCTGAGGATTCAACAACCCAAACTAGACTACAAGGACTGTTCTACCTTCTTCTCTTGGGTAAATTTGAGCGTGAATTAGCTACATGGAACCATTTTCCAATACCAATATTTTGGTCCTAGAATTACATGTATATAACCCCATGGGTATTTGAAGCATCCTTCTATATCCCACAACTCGTTGTTATCATATATGTTCTTTTGAATCATTAGTCCATGTCCCACATGCATACATTAGTAAATCAAATTTGTTACTTTGAAGCATCAGTCCATATACTCCACACATATATCACATTTATCATAATATCACATATATCACCATTTCACATACATCAATGTTAAGAATCATTAACCTTCTTATAAAACATTCTCATGAAAGTGTACCTTTCAATTTATTAAACAAACAAGGCTCATCACATTAATTCACATAGAATAATATGAACAATTCACCGTCAAACCATTTATCAACATTTAATCATATAAACCATTAACCCTTTAACGTTAAACCAACCATCCCTTAATTCCTATAAATCAATCAATTTATCACCCCATTAATCAACCAATTTCAAAAACCATGACTACCAAACTCAATCCCATAGGTTCAACCCATCTCATATCATATTGAAATTCAACTCATCAATTCCATGATTCCTTTAATTAATTATCCAATTAATTAATCCAATTAAATATTTAATTTAAAAATGTGGAAATTTAAATTCCATAATACATATAGGAAAATATAATTCAAAACTTTGGGAATTGACATTTAGACCACCTACATCAATATTGTTGATAGACATTTCCCAATAGAATTTCCCTAAATTGAAACAGAATGATCATGATTGTGAGGAAGAATGAGATTTAGAACAAAATCCTAGAAACAAGATCAAATGGATCAAAATACTAAAAAAACTAGATCTAAACCAATTCCAATGTGGAATAAAATACTCCACTTTATCTGTAAAGATAGATGGGAGAGAGAAGAAACCACACTGAAAGAGATCACATACTAGGAGAGGTGTAGATCCATCAATCAGAACATTGATTCATCAAGAATGGATTTATTAGAGTCCCAAAATCCATCGGGGAAAATTAAAAATTCATATAAATTAATTTTGATTTGATTAGGGGTGATTACAGATTAATACCATGGGGTTTGGGATGTTTTTATGATTTTTTGGGGATTAAAATCATGCGTGCATGGTTTTCTATATAAGGCACATAGTTTTCCCAAATATTAAACCTTAATCATGTGCCTCTCATTATGGTATCATGGTTTCTACTAATAGGGTCAATAGTTTGAAAAACCATGTGCCAACTATAACAATCTCCTCTATTTGGGTTTTCATGGTTTGTTGGCCTGGGCATGCAGTTTTTGAAAACTATGTGTCAACCATGCACTACCCAAACACCCCCAAAAAACATAAAAAAATCTCTTGTTTCACCCAAAACATCCAAAAAGTAAAACCCAACTAAGTTATAACAAAAACAATATAAAATAGTACCAAAAACAATCTAGAGATATCTCTAGAAAAGGTTGCGATCTTACAATCTCCCCACATAATAATATCTTGTCCTCAAGGTATACTCCCAAGTATCTCTAAGATTCTGAGATAAAAATATCAGGACACTAGGCCCACATATCTGATTTTGTATCCCATGCTTCCTCCTAAACACATATATGTTTCCAAAAAATATGAACTATGGGCTTGGTATTTCCCCAAAAAACTTTCTCCCTACAATCCACAACACATATCAGATTCTCCTCAAAGTAAATATTGATCTCAAGTTCAAAATCATCTTCATCTATCAAATGAGAAAGGTCGGGGTGATACTATAAAAGTTTCAACACATGAAAAACATCATGCATAGCACTATACCTTTGTGGAAGAGACAATCAGTATGTCATCGGCCTGATTCTCTCCACAATATAAAAAGTTCCAACAAACCTTGGTGCCAAATTTACATACCACTGAATCCCATGATGACCCAATCTAGGTGAAACTGGGAGGAATATAGGATCACCCACTATAAACTCAAATGGTCTTCATTATCTATCATCATATAAATTCAACCTACTTTGATTCATAGTCATATGTTTCTGAATCAGTTAAACCTGCTCTAATGTATCCTACATGAGACTCAATCCCAACTACTCTGACTCACTTACCTCATCCAGCATAGAGGTGATATACATGGACTAGCATAAAGATCCCTATATGGGTTCTTTTGAATATTTTATTGATAACTATTTTTATAAGAAAACTCCACAATTTCTAGGTGTTTATCCCAAGACTCATCAGAGTCAATAACATGCGCTCATAGAATATCTTACAAAACCTATATAGTATGTTCTAAAATACCATATTTGTATGGGTGGAAGGCTATAATTAGTAATAAATACACAACAATTTCCTTTTTCAAACCTTTCCAGAAGAATGAAGTGTAAAGTGAATCACAGTCTGAAACTATACTCCACGGATCCCTATACAGATGGACTATCTTCTAAATGTACAAGCCACTATATTTATCCATTTATTAAGTCTACCATATAGTAAATAAATTCTCTAGTTTCATTAATCAGTCCACAATCACCCAAATATCATCATTCTTATGAGGCATCCATGGGAGACTCACCACAAAACCCATGGTAACACCATACCACTACCATTCCAGAATGGGATACTGCTATAATAAACCACCAAGTCATTGATGATTTACCTTTTCATGTTGAACAGTGTAGGATTGTTTCATTAACCCTTAAATCTCCTTTTTCATTCCCATCCATCAATACTGTCGATGTATGTAACAGTACATTTTGGTCAAACTCATATGCACCACCCACTTCGAGGTAAGAAATTTACACATCAACTCCTCTCGCATTCACATTGGAACAACTACACATCCCTAGAAATAGATGATCTCATCCTCATCTATAATCCAATGAAAAGGTTACTCCCCACCTTCAATCCTTTCCCTTAAGGATAGAAACTCCTGGTCCCCATTTTCCTCTCCCTGATCCAGCTCCAAAGAGTGGACTCAACTATCACTAAGCTGAGGTCCATATGCTTCTAGCCTTCTTGTACCACAACATGTATCTTATACAGAAAAGTCATAATTTTACACTTATAAATAGACTTATGAATATCCTGAGTCTATTTTTTCTACTCAAATCATCAAAAATACTATTTCCCATCCTGGACCGCCTCCCCTAGGTCATCCTCATAAACTCAGCTTCCCTCTCCTGCTTGAGAATATCAGGGTAAAAATGCTCCATGAACTTCTCCTAAAAATCCTTCAACACCATATTATACAGCTGACCATCATGAGTCTTGATGTACCACCAAAGCTTTACTTGAACACACAACATATAAATATCTAGTTTAATGCTCTTCTCACTATGATTCTCTAGGTGGTCAAGAATAATTTGTATAGATTTAATTCCTAAGTCATCCACCTTAGGTGTACCATCTCTATAAAACATCAAAGGGTGATGAAACTAGAAATTTTGTGTCTATTCATACATACTTTTCACTTCCCACTTTGGGTCTCTTTCTATAAAATATATAAAGAAAGAAAATTTCTCACGAAACTTCTCTCCGGATTCCTCACCCAGAACTATCGGAGCCTCAGGTTCCACCACTAGAGACACATTTCTAGACATTTCCTCCAATTGTCCTATCAGTAAGCATCATCGTGGAGGTATAACACTACTGTTAAAAACACATGTATTAAGATACGTAACCCAATATTAACACATTTATCAGGGGTATTTCACATAAATCTTTAACAATTAATCCCCCATATCCTTCCGCATGGTCAAAACTAAGGCACTTTCACTACCCTCAATTATCCCTCATCTAGGTAATGGTTCACAAGTGTAAAAAAATTTACAACTCAAGTTTCTTATTAGAAACCCACTTATCCATTTCAAATTATCACATTTTTCATTATTTATAACTTTAAAGTTCATATTAGGAATATTTTTCATTTAAATTAAAAAAACTTTTAATTTAAACAATTTATCCCAAAATTGTCTTTTCAATTCATGCCTAAAATGATACATATCAAAATAATTCCTGAGTTCCTAGACTCATGCATGCTTACACAAATATCATTTCATTCTGATCCATGCTGAAACAATCTCTGAAAAAAAATTTGACAACACAACAAGTGTGTCACTCTAGGTGAAATAACATTCAACTATAACAGCAACATCAATTACAATAGTCCCACCCTGGGTACTTGGTTTTTCCAGCATACATGAGTAAGCTACTCCCATGCACGAGTTCATGTCCATGTCCTAAATCATCCTAGTATTCTTTATAGCTTTCACAAATAGTAATACAAAAAGAAAATAAAAAAACACGCCCTGTGATACCACTTTGTAAGGTCCCAACCTGGGTTCTACATGTCAGTTCCCTGATCCAGTTGGTTATGTGACCTTCGGCATACCTCCCCATAAGCTAAAGGCTACCAACTAGTAGCGAGGGTCAAATATATAACATGGGGAGACTATACCCTCTTTATCCAAGCAATAAAATAGCATAAATAAAGGAATAAAAACCAAATGATAATAACCATAACCACAATAATAGCATTATCACAAGATGACCAAAAATGGGATACAATATCAAAACTAAAGCAGTAGATATTTCATTCCATATAAATTTCAAGTGTATAAATAAAACCCAAAAATAAATACATACTTACAACTCCCCAAGTAAGTCCTGATATCACGTCTAGTTCCCTCATCTATGCTCTATCCCAACTCATCAATCTAATATAGGTCTCTTTTCCTTATCATGTCCTATAAACATGAAGTCTATTCAGGTAACAAGTAGGTAGCCTGGTTAGGGTGTGAGTACAACTCAGTAGGCCACCACCAACAATGTCTAAAAAAATACCAGCCTAAAATAGTGTATACAGTTATATAAATAATACAATAAAAGTCATAAGGAAAATAGTTTACAAATTCAATTATTCTTTATTTAACCACACAAAACCCCAAGTTCACGATGTCACCAAAACCAAAAATACCTACTTCATCCCATGCCAATTTCTGAACCATCCCTAAGGAATATCACATATCACACAACTCATGGGTTTTAATTTGTCATTTCATTTTAATTTCATATCATGACTTCTTGAAACCATAGTATAATTCCAAAGTTTTGGTCCTAGAATGATACGTCTAGAACCCCGTGGGTATTTGATGCATTAGTCCATGTCCCACAACCCATTTTTATCACATATAGTATTATAAAGCATAATTACATTTCCCAAACACATATATCAGTAAATCATATATGGTATTTTGATGCATCTGTCCATATTGCATATACGTATATCACATTTTTCACAATATCACATATATCAAAATTTCACATACATAATGGTAAAAAATCATTAAACTTATTATCAAAAATTCTCATTAAAGTGTACCTTCCAATTTATTAAAAAAACGAGGCTCATCACTTTAATTCACATGGAATAATATAAACAATTCACCATTAAACCATTTATCAATATTTAATCATATAAACTATTAACCCTTCAGGCTAACCCAACCATACCTTAATTACCATTAATCAATCAATTCAATATCCCCTTAATCAACCAATTTCCATAACCAGGATTACCAGACTCAATTATCTATGTTCAACCCATCTCGTTATCACATGGGAATTAAACTCATCAATTCCATGATTCCATTAATTAATTAACCAATTAATTAAATGAATTCAAGATTCAATTTCCAAATGTAGAAATTGAAACTACAAAATATATGCATGTGCTTATAATTCAAGACTATGGGAATTTAAATTTAGGCCACCTACCTCAAGATCATTGATGAACTTCTCCCAATATAATTTCCCCAAATTAAAATAGAACAATCAATATCGCAATGACGAATGAGATCTATATCCAAATCCTAAAAACAAGATCAAATGGATAAACATCCAAAAAACCTATATCTAAACCAACACCATCAGGGAATAAAAAACTCCTCTTCATCTAGAAAGATAGATGGGATATAGAGATAAAACACACACAATAATATATCACATATCGAGAGATGTGAAGATTCATCAATCAAATCTTTGATTCGTCAAGAATGGAGTTCATAGAGGCTTAGAATCCATTCAAGAGATTCAAAATTCATAATAATTAGTTTTAATCTGAGAATTAATGGTCAAGGATTAAAACATTAGGGTTTAATATTTTTTTTATAATTTATGGGGGGATTAAAATCCCATATGCATAGTTTCCTATATGGGGAGAATGGTTTTCTAAAACCATACACCTTAACCATGCACCTCTACTTAAGGTATCATGGTTTCTACTAAGAGGGTGTGTAGTTTTACAAACCATGCACTAACCATGAAAATCTCCTCTATTTGGGTTCTCATGGTTTACATGCCTAGGAACGCGGTTTGGGAAAATTGTGTGCCAACTATATACTACCCAAACACCCCCCAAAACATCCAAAATTATCTAGTTTTACCTGAAACATCCCCAAAGTAAAACTGAAACATGTTATAACAAAAACAAGGTAAAATAGTGCATGAAAATGAGCTTTATATATCTCCAAAAAAGTTTTGGATACTATAAGGTACTTTAAAATTTTATTTTAGATTAATTATAATCTATGGATCTTAGGAAATAGTTATTCATATCCATGTATTTCTAGTGAAATAAAATTTTTATTGTTATACCATGGATGTAGAATGAATTTAGAAATAAAATAATCATGTGTGTCCTTTTTTCCTATTGATTCCTTTTATAAATTGTTGCGTGTGTTAATTTTTAAGAAGAGAGAGTGTGTGTAAGAGTTCCTTAGTGTAGTGAGTAGGGTGCCTAATTTGATTATCTTATAGAACCCTTGACTTAGGGGGGGTTATAGTGGTTTGAATTCCATATTGAATAATCTATACTATAAGAGATCTCCAAGTACATCAAATAAGTATATTTCAATAGTTGTGCATTTTGGTCCTTATCCTAATAATATGTGGCAATAATTACAAAAAAAAATTAATGAGTTTAAAAAACCCAAAAAACTAAATAAAACATTATGCCTCTCTGGAATTATATGAAATTTTAAATTATTGTGATAGGGGTTTATGTTTTTTTGTTAATATTTTCAAGGGTGTTTAAGAATATAAAATGTATCATGTTATGAAAAAATCATCTTACACCTGTTAATTATTTCACATTGGATATATATATTAAGTGCAATGAAATGATAATTAACCGTACAAATTAAGACATCCAATTGTCCCTAGCCAATGTTTCTTATGGATTAATATACGTTATAATGAAATTTAATGGTTACTGTGTGTAGGATTTCATATAGAGAAATTAAATATGATCATGTTTCAAAAAACATGTGTGTGTGTGTTGTATGACCCACCATGTATAACATGTGCAGTATCATACAATATGTATTTGGTTTGTTTGGGGTTTATGATTCATATTTATATTTCATTATACATGAGGTTGGGGAGGTACTAAGACCAAGAACATTTATACATTTATAACTTTCTAATGAAAGTCTTTGGGATTTTCTAATTAGGTGTGATTGGGTATATTGTTGATCCTGTCATCTATTAGATCTTAACAGAGATGGATTTTGTCCCCATGTATAATAAGTATGAAATTTAGATAGTCAATTCAGATAAATTAAATAAATTTACTACCTTACCTAGAAAATAAATGTGAAGTTCCTATCTATGAGGTGTGTGGCATGTGATTTTCTCATTTATAAGGGTGAATGACATGTAATGTATACATTCACCTGGTTAATCTATACATTGAGAATTTTGAACATATGAGTAGATATATGAGATTGATATACTCTATGTCTTGAGGTTACTTTTTTCTTGGATAAAAGGATCATATAAAAATACATAGTGTATATAACATAATTAGTGGAAAAAGTATAGAGATACATATGCTTGATGGATGTCATTAGAAATACATTTATTACTTGAGTAACAGTATTTCTTTACTATAGCCCAATATTTTCTTATATTTATAAATTTTTTAATATATATTTTTTATAAATTATAAAAAGGACCATGAGGTCACACTTTATGGTAGATAGAATAGGTATTGAGATATATGTAACTCATAAATCCTCTCTATAATTATTTTCTAGTTTACCCAAAAGGATATTTAAATGTACATTCATGAATTATTTCATATTATTATATTCATGGTGAATCAGGTAATATATTTCAAAAGGTTTATTTGAAGATATCAAAAAGGTTTTTGGATATGATTTCAAAGGATATTTTATATGATATAGTAAAATGTAGCACAAATTCTACAAGGCTTTAGTGTAAATGGGAGACTAATAGAGATATGCCCAAAATCCTGAAACATTTAAAGTGTATTTGGCTATATAATATGTTAGGATATGGGTAAATCACATGTCATGAAATATAATATCATTTTATTTACTAAACCAGTTTTATTTTTTAGGATATGCTATATCTTAAGGCATTATAAAATTATATTATAAGATATATATTTCTCTTTAAAACTTATCAATGTAGTTGAAAATTAAGTTAATATTGTTCAAATATTTCCCATATTGGTTATCCTTAACTATAGGGATTCATATAATGAAATACATTGTAAAATATAAATTGATAGAGGGTTTTAAGTGTTGTTACTGGAGGCTTTACTTGAAAATTTTATATCATTTGAGTAAATGTATTAGATTGATTAAGAGTGTCTCGATTCCTTTATATAGAGGCAGTCACCATGATATAGTGTACATTCAAACCTATCGATTCATCCTACAATTCTCTCATTTCTCCCTCTATCTAGATTCCTTTTTTATATATAATACTAGAATATCATGGAAGAATAGAGTTCCCTACCTAAATTTTTGTGTAATTCATATTCAGGTCATGGATACACCATGGTGGGGTATTCCATGTCCTGCCCCTACAGAATCTCCATGATGTATATGATTGAATACATATGAAGTAGTGAAAGACAGTGATGAAAAATGGAACACATAATTCATATAATTCATATCACTAATAAAGATTTTAATGAAAATCATAACACACCATTCCATGGAGGAAGTAATCCGCACATACGCATTGATGATTCTTTTATTTTCAATAAAGCGGGTTAAGAAATTAACATTGTTTATAATTTTAAAATATTAAATAAGTAATATTTATCATAATTATATATTAAATTCACTTTATTTAAACTAACCTTTTTAGGTGGTGAACTAAAATTAACTTGATACATCATGGTAGTGGTGTTCCACGCACATGTTCGATTCATGTTTTGTTTTTTCTTAATGGAAAAAGGGTGGTTAATTAATATACAATAATTATAATAAAATATAAGTAAATTATTGATGATAATTATATTATTTTAATATGATGTAATGTAATTTTAATAATATATAGTACATAAAAAATAGAAATGAGAGATAGAGGTTAATAACTTATACATTACTTCTTTGATTATCTCTATTTCAAAGGGGGTTAAGCCCTTATGGGATGGTATTTTGAGGAAAAAAACCTATGTAAGGTATCTAGGAATATTTTTTAGAGGGTCAGGTATATTTTGGGGAAAACTAATTGGGTTTTGGTGTGATGGGAATTGAGGAGAGGAGTTCCCATTTATAATTGAAAAGGGATGGCTTTTTTGTAAATACCAAAGCTTTATCAATAATGAGAAGTCACTCTTAAGGAAAGTGGCTCCAAGGTTTTTAAATAATGTCGTGGGGAATATATAAGGTCTATACACACCTCAAAAAATCAATTAAAACATTTTATATAAATGTTAGGCCCTTTACATCTTAGGTTACTCATTTTTACCATTTTAGTTTTCGCCAGAGTAACTATTTTTTACCTAGGTAATTTATCATTTAGATTAAAAAATAAAATGGTCCTTATTATGTAATCTATACTTAATGACTCAAAATTTTTAAATCCATTATATTTTATTCAATTTTTAAATGCTATAAAAATTAATTTTATAATACTAAATGTATAATGTACTAAAAATAATATTATTTGAAAAATATAATTTAAGTTCTAAAATGTATAATATGGATTTATAAATTAAAAATATATATTTTCAATCATAAATTCACTTATAAATATATATTTGGTCTTATATAAAGGTTTAATTTATTAATAATTCATACTTATATACAAATAATGTCATAAAAGTCATGTTATTTGTAAAAACTGTATTTTTCACTATTCACATAAAAATGATTTTTTTAGAGAAAAAAAATTACACCTAAGATAATTTTGAAATTATAAATTCAAAAATTAATTTCATTTTTTAAAATTAAATTTATAAAAAGTAATATATTTAGTTATTTAAATAAAAATACAGAATATGAAGAAATAATGCTTTTATGAAGAAAAAAATAACTTCTTAAACTTCAAGTCTCTTTAATCTTATTTTATATAAATTTATAAATAATTGAATATCGAAATAATGGTTTAAAAATATAAAAATTACCTATTATAATATAATTTTAAATTTGATCAATTTAATTTATTAACGTAATATATTATACCCTTTTTAAAATGGTTCTTCAAAATGCATTCTTCTTAATATATTAATCAATGAGAATAATAATATATAATTATTTTAATTTATTATTATACTTTTATCTACTGATTATTATATCATTCATTTAATTTTAATATTTCATGGTTTATTTTATTTGATTGTTGTGTTATTTCATTCTTTCGTGTGACACAAGTCATTGAATATTTTATTATTTTAAAGGTTCCCAAATCACAAGTAGTTACACCAAATCTTCTTCCTTGATTGGTTAGACTCCCTAAACATTGTTCTTATCCTTACCTAGTTATACACCCCTTCCATAAGCCTCTTTATAAACTAGTTAGACACCCTAAACACAAGCTCCACTTCTCTCTCTATGTAGATCCAATTGTAGAAAGATCTCATTTTCTTTAGGTTATCCTCTTCCATGAGCCCTAAGGATCATGATTACTCATCTACACCATCAAGATATTCAATGGATAAATTAAATAGATATAATGGTCTTGAAACTCCTTTAGGATATGGTTTGATCTATATTCTCCTCTACTTAATTTAATACTTAGGTTTGTCTCCTTCTAGGACTCCTCACCTCAAACCATCTTCTTCCCTCCTTAATACTAAATGTATCAAATTCTCATGAATCTATTCACATAGTGTATGTGAGTTATATATATTTATGATTATCATGTTTCATTTATATTATAACCTAAAAATATTTATAATCACATAATATTATTACATTAATATTTAGTTTCCATTTATATTTTGAAACACCTCTATCTTTATTAGGAATGACCTTCTTCTATCTAAATTAATCAAATTATTTTATTCATTTATTACTAATTTTAATTCTTGATAAACAATTATTTTAAAACTAAAAAAGACTATATCTTCATTATTTTATGTGATATATTAATATCCACAATATAAGAAACTCCAAAAATATCATTGATTTTTAATACCTTAAGAAGTTGGGCTCTCATATATTATTCTCCACACAGTATTTAATTTATCACAACTTCTTATCCTCAAAAATCAATTATAAAAAACCATCTAATATCTCTACATACATGGCCTCATGAAAATCTACCACATCAACATTCATATTTCTATAAAATTTAATTCTAAAAATATTTCTTAGTATGTAAGGACCTAATCCATTACATTATTCTCAAGAGTGTACGTAAATTCCATATATAGACTGAATTATTCTATGTGGTTCACTTTTACTAAATTGTATAATTCTCTTATATTATGCCAAACAAATTTTTGAATATTGATTCAAATATATTGAATCATTTATCTATACAGATCTTTATACATGCTTGAATTTTTGTTACATCACAGAATTCACTATGACAGAAATTTGGCTACATTTCATAATTGGTTATGATGAAAATTCAACTATGTCCCAAAATTGGAAAAGTTGTAAATTCAACTATGTGGATCTACATATGTACTACAAGTCCCTTGGGTGAATCTACAAAATTTCATACATCACTTAAATAAACGCATATCCTCTTCAGGTGACTTCTAGGCCTTCTCAATTACTTCAACACTTCTCAAATTGGTTTTAGAAATTGATCATTCATCCATTAATACATTTATTTGATACTTCTGAATACCATCATAATAATCATCACAATTATTAATTCTATTATATCATGAACTGCTCTACTTGAGTTCCTCAAGCTATCACCTTTTGTTACATTTTTCATACATCATGGATTAACCTTAATCATGTTATGTAATTACATGAATTATATATTAATCATGACATCTAATGTCATGTCATGAAGCCAAAACAATTCTACAATCATTATAACCCCCAAACTAAACACGTATTTAACCATTGGAAACAAAATCAATAATCACTTGGGAAATTCAATCTCCCACTTTAAATTTGTTGAAAATTCCATAACACCTCAACTTTAATGAGGGTGATTTTATGAATTCCTTCTTATACCCCTTATTGATAATCAAATATAAAAGAATAATGTAGGGGTATTCTCACCTATTATATTTCCTTTCAAGGAGATCATTCTCATCTCTGCCTTTTCAATTTAGAGAAGGGTGATACCACATGGTTGTATTATCAAATATAATTTTATTATTATACACTAATTAGGTATAGAATATAACAATGTAAAAAACAAGATAGATATAACCAATATTTTCTATTTTATTCATACATTACCATTCATGTGATATCATTCTCATAAAACTAAATAAATCTCATTTCAGGGGTTGAATAAAATAGATTTTTTTTAAAACAAACATGTAATGTTTATACATCTTATCAAACTATAAAAATAGTTCATGTAAAATTCATGTAACTATCCATTTTTATTCTTTTTTTCAACCACTACTCCCCCTATATCTATTTGTTTAATATAGTCATGATCAGGGGTTGTAAGTGTGACTCTTATACCTCTTCTATTAGGTTATTCCAAGCTATCCAGAAATTCTAGATTGACTGGAAATAATATATTGGTAGATTAATTATTATTTTTTCACCTTCAAAAGGGATTAAATTATTTCATTAATATCATGTATAATTTTCTTTGGATTAAATCCATAATATAACCCATCATCTTTGTTGTCTAGTGGTGGAAACAATGATTTTTTTTTTGTATAGTATGTATAACACTCATTCAACTCCTTAAATTCCCTATATATTAACTCAAAAATAAATAAATAATAGAGAATATATATGTAACTATTTTATACTTCATAATAAACTCTCAAGATAATAATTTCTTCTCATCATGTAATTTTTTCCAACTCCAACATCATCGCATTTTTCCTTGTTAATAGCCTAGATTAGTTTTTCCCTCAAATTCCCCCCTTGAACTACTCGTATGACTACATTTATTTAATTCAAAAATAAAGCTAAGGAAACCTCATTTTCTTATACCTACTTTATTCTTATCATACTTTCTTCTTGGGGTAGTATTATATTCATATAGTTCTTTGAACCATTCCTAGCATGATCACATCTTTTACGCGTCTTCTTTTTATTTTTATGTCACCACTTGTTGGTAACTTCTAAAAAATAATTCTTTTCTTTAGTCAAAAAATAATTTACATTGTCTTTATTACATAATTGGGATTTCTCAATGTCATATATTTCTTTGGACTTATTTATTTGATATGGACACACTGATAAGCACTCATTCCTGAAATGTTCTAATTACTCAAACTCTTTATATGACTTATAATTACTTTTCTCTTGAATTATATTACCTTTAACAATATAGGTATCTCCTCTATATATCATTTTCATGCATACCTCATCCCTGTGACCTTCTAAACTGTATATTCCACACAATTCTTCCAAATTATGAAATCTTTTTTGTGTAGACAAATTTGGTGAAAATCTAGTCATTGAGTTTATCCTCTAATATTTTTCCTCAAATACTTACAAAACTCCACCTCAGTTCCTATATCTTTCCTTGAAAAGATATATTTAAATATAAAAATAGAAATTTTTACCATGCTCACTATAAAACCAAAAAAAAATACCTTAAAAGTTTGATCTTTTATATTGGTTCCAATTCTATCTAGATTTCTGTTTTTATTGTCTTGTTGCAATGTAAGCCTTAATTATTCATAGGGGAATTACTTGGGTTATCTTATATATTTTTTATTTTTATATAGGATATTTCATTCAATAATTATTCATCTAAACATCATTAGTTTTACTTTTTTCACCTATATTGTTAAAGCAAAAATGGATATGTTTTCTATGAGAGTTAGTGCATATTTACTATTATCTTTTGAATCATTCATCTCATAATTTTGAGAAGACTCCTCTTTAACCTTAACTAATTTTTTAAAGCTTTAAATAGTATTATTTGACTCATGATGAATAGTGATACATATAAATTATGTATTAAAATATTTTTTTTTCATTTTTAGCCAATTATTCTTCAAGATCACACACCATATTTCCTTATTCATCTATCCTAAATGTGTGAATGGTGATCTCATAAACATATAATAAATCCCTCATATCCAAATATATTTTTTATTCATCCGCATTATTTCACATAAAATCATCATTTTAATTGGATATATTCTTATTTTATTTTTTATCTTCTTATTTTGTTTCTTGGGGTATTGTATCTGCTTAGGAAAAGATTCCAACACTCCTTTAGAATTCAAAAAAGCTTGGTATTTTATTCTAAATTATTATCAGTGATTGATGAATCAAAAGTATTTTCAAAATGTTAAAATAAAGTGAATTAATCACTAGAATTTCTAGAGGATTCAACCTTATCATCTTTTTTATTAAATATTCTTCTTTTGATGTTGAAATTCTTCTTCTTAATCCTTTTGTATTTTTCAATATTTCTCATCATCCTTGTCTGAATCGATTTATTTAATATGGTTTAATGGGTAGTTTTTTTAAATATATCCAATATTATTATAGTTGAAACATCATAGAGACTTTATAAATTTTCATTTTTATGTTCTATTCTTGGATATTTTTTATAAAAGAGAAACAATTTGGTTTAAGTCTTCATGTGAACTAATTGATTTAGTATTTTCTTCTTCTTTCACTTTTCATGTTCTCGTATCTTAAAAATCAATATCATCTTTTACATTAATTTTTAAATTATTATCTTTACTCATCTCATAATAAATAAGTATATTAATAAAACTATCTATTGTTAAGTCATATTATTCTTCAAGAGCCGATATTTTTGGATCATATTGATTTATAAGGTTTATCAAGGGATTTTTTACAATGATGGAGTCTTCTAGATTCTCAGAAACACTTGAATAATTCTAATAATCTAATTTAAAAAGTTGAAATAGCTATCAATATCATTATAATGATCCATTTTAATGTATTCAAACTATCTCTTCCAAAATTGAAGTTAGGATTCTTTGACTTTGACATTACCTTCAAAACTACTTTTAAATTTTTCCCAGATCTATTTTTTCATCTGAATACCCATGACCATGGTATATATTTATTTATTTAGATAAAATGAGATAACATTTTGAGACTTTTCATCTAAATACAAATTTATCTTATCAGCTTGAATCATAGAATATACTCTATAAATGGGTGAAAAATATTCTATTGTAGCATCACTCACTTCATGGACATGTGATATGAGATATAGAATCATCATATTCCTCCAATTGTGATAATTCTTACCATAAAGTTTGGAATCACCTTAACAGTTTAATGAGTTAAGATTCTCTATATCTTAGAATTATTCCTAGATATTTATAGGTAGCCTCCCACTGATTCAGATTTCAGGGCCTAAAGACCAATAATGTACCATTGAGAGGGTGGATTGAATTAGTGGTCTTATTTTTATGAATTTTTTCCCCTTCAATTCAAACTATTGAACATGTTATAGTTCTCAACATACTTATTATTATCTCACATTTATATCATGTGTGTAGTATAAATATAAGAGAGATAAAAAATGGTATTTACAAGGTTTAGTATAAAAGCATACTCTTTTACATGTTAGTTAAATGCCCAAATATTGATTCTCAACTATAATTTTATTGTCAATTATATAATTTAAGGAAGAAACTAGTTACTCACCCTAGTATTCACCTCTCAATTTATCCCTGAGTCTAATCCCATACAATGACTCTTTTACCTTAGTTGGTTATACAACCCAACCATCCTTGTTCTTCTAAATTAGTTATACACCTAGCCATGAGCCTCTTAAAAAACTATTTTGACACCCCAATCACAAGATCATATTCTATATCTATGTTAGTTTGGTAGTTGAATGATCTACAACTTCTTAAGATGATAATCTTCCATGATCATGCAGGAAAAGGCTTTCTCATGTATGAATTTATGATCTTCAATAGGTACTTAAAACAGTCCTAATGGACTTTAAACTCCTCCTTGATCTAATGTGATATGTATTATCCTCAGTTTCTTAACATACATAGGTTTGTATCCTTTTGTAACTTCTAGAATCAACTCACCTTCTTCTCTCAGTGATAACAGATATACCAGATTCTCATAAATATATTCACATGATGTATGTAAGTTCTATCTATTTATCTTCTTTACACTTACATTATTTTGAAACTTTTAAATATTTATAATCACATAATAATATTACATTAATAATTATTTTCCACTCACACTTGAAAACCTCTCTTTCATTAGTAGGGGTTATCTTCTTCCATTTAATTTGTTCAACATATTTTCTAATTCCACATTTTAATTTTTTTTCAAATATTATTTTAAAACTTCTAAATACTTGGTCATCATTAATTAACATGATATATGAATAGATTTTCCTTCCAAAACTCTACAAATCCTTACATTTTTAACTACTCTAAGGACTAAATCTCTAATATTATTTTCTCCACATAGTATTTGATTTACTATATATTATTCTCCTCAAATATTTATTCTACAAAAACCATCTGAGATCTACACATTCATTTCCTCATGCATGACTACCAGGAAGACATTTTATTTCAAAAAGTTCATATTCTAAAAACATTCCCAATATTTAAGAACATAATTCCTTATGTTGTTATCAAAATCCTACATTAATTCATGTGTGTCTTGAATTCCCCTATGTGGTTTACTTTTTCTATGTCATAGCATTCTCTTACATTTTATAAAACACTAATGTGAATCTTGATTCCAATCCATAGTAGCATTATACTATATGGATTTATATATGTGTTTGAATTTTTGCTACATCATTGAATCAAATATTATATAAATTTAGATATGTTTCAAAATTAGCTATGATGAAAATTTAACTATATTGTAGAATTGTATATGATGGAAATACATCTATATGGATCTTTATATATACTAGAAGTACCTTACATAAATTTATAGAATTTTAAACTTCACTCAAACAACCTCAGCTCCACTTTAGTTTCCTTCCAATCCTTCTCAATTACTTTAACACTTATCAAAACTGTTATTGATAGTTATCCTTCATCCATCAACAATTAGTATTTATTATTTTTAATATCAACACAACAACCAAAAAAATTAGTCATGATAGTAATTCTTCATCATCTTCACTCTATTTATTCAATTCGTAGCCTCATGTGTCATTTTCCATATATCATGCAATAAATTCAATAATTTTATGGGAATACATGGATTATATATTAGGAATGGAATCCAATACCTTTTCATTAATCTATATAAATACTCAAAGAATTATCACCACCAAAATAAACACATATTGAAGCACTGACAATAAATATAATACTCACTTGGTCTCTTTAGTAGCCTCATCCATCGAAACTCATTTGTAGTGTTAGAAGGGAGGGGAAAATTTTCCTTATTATGAAATTGTTTGTGATCCTTTACATTTTTTTTAACTCTAAGGAATTTCCATATCAAGGATTGGTCTTATAAAAATAATTTCTTAGATTTTAAAGGGTATGTGATATGAATTGTATATTTTATAAATGTTATAAAAATAAAATAATTTCAAAATCAGGGTTTGAATTGAAGGATAGTGTAGTTTATATTTAGATTATTAAAAAAATGGTTCCAAAATAATGATGAAATAAAGGGTTTTTAAACCATGTAGTGGAATAAAATGGAAAATATTGTTATTAGATGGATCTATAAAAAGTATTTTTATTTTCATCTCATTTCTCTCATATAATAATAGATTTCAATTATAAATAATGAATTTTTATGAACATTATGAGATGATATATTTTTTACACATGTTTTATGATTCATTGGATTATATAAAATAATTTAGAAAATAATATAAGGATGAAAGAATTTTATTTGAGATAAAATAGTTTATCCTGATGTTTTTTAAATTATAAAAAAATGATATTTACCCCCCATTGGTAGCGTATTTCAAAGAATAAAATATAGTTTTATTTATAATGCTCTAAACACAAGTAATGCTATACTTTATATGGAAATAATATATTTTTTATTAAATATCCACACTAAAGTATATATGTTTAATTTCAATACATAAAATATTGTACGTATCATAACATGATATTCTGAGGAGAATATAGTTTCTAAGTGGTTATTGGGAGTATGTTTTGATTTATAGAAGTTTAATGGTAATGAATAAAAGATTATGTTTTTTAAAATATAAATTGAATGTCATGTCGTATATTATAAATTAATTTTGGATGTGTTAGTAAAAAAAATTGTAAAAAGATACATATTGTTAAAAAATGATCACAACGATAAAGATTCGTGGAAAAATGTTCCATAAAATATAATGATGATAAACATAGAATAGTTATAAGTTGATAAAATATATTATTTAAATTATAAATTTATATTCCATGGAGTAAATATTTTTGAATATTTGAGTCAAATAATTAATCAATAAGAACTTGATTCCTAAGTCTCACCATTATTGAAACTTAATTTCTTCATTGATATTACCCATTAAAGTGAATACTGGGAGGGTTGTATAAAATTATTACATAAAGATGTGTTAGGATTATGAGGACATTTTTATGTTATAAAATTCAACTTACAAGAATGAGGATCTCTAGATTTTCATTATAACATTATCACGGTAACACACTATTTTGTTTACCAAAATATGGAATTCTTCTAATGGGATGAGAAGGCTAGTCTACATTTACCGGATGGGGGATATGAATAGTCCAAAAAATTTAGTGCTTGATTTGGTTCATTATATAGAATAATGGTGATGTTAATATATGGTTAATAGTAAATTTTGGATGGTGTAACTAGTTGTTTAATTGTCTGATTACCTATATAAAGTAGAGGTGGGACCATATTCTAAGGTGTATATATGAATCTATCACAACAAATGTAACTTTTTTTGAGATTGAGTATATTCAATATATCTTAGGAAAAAATTATTCATATCCATGTATTTATGGTGAAATAAAATTTTCAGTGTTCTCTTGTGGATATAGGATGAATTTCTAAAGCACATAATCATGTGTTTCCTTTTTCCTTCTCTTTATTATGTATATGTGAGTTTTTCAAAAGTAAGAGTGTTTGTAAGTGTTACTTAGTGCAGTGAGTAGGTTTCATAGCCTTCCTGTCTTCTATAACACTATAATTAGGTGGAATTTCTAGTGGTCTAGATTCTGTAGTGAAAAATATTTGGTGTAAGTGATCTTCTAGTATATCAAAGAAGTATCTTTCAGCATTTTCACAAGTTGGTCCTTCCCTCTAGAAGATGTAGAAAGAATTAAAAATAAGTAATGAGTTTAAAAAACCTAAAAACTATAGCAAACATAAGTCCTATCTAGAAGTATATTAAATAGGATATGATTATGATGGGGGTTTATGTATGGGTTTTTTAATATTGTTAATGAAGTTTACGAATATAAAAAATATCATGTTATATAAGATTTAGTCTCAAATTTTTCATTCATTCAGGTTTTATACATCTATTGTGTGAAGTGAAATGTTAATTAACCTCTAAATGTACAATATCCAGTTATCCCTATCTGATGTTCAGCATGGAGTAATATAGGTTATAATGAAATATAATGGTTACTGCATCTAGGATTTCATATAGAGAAATTAAATATAATCATGATGCATAAAATGTGTTCTGTATATTGGAATGTTAGGGGTTCATGATTCATATTTCAACTTAATAATACATGTGGTTGGAGAGATACCAAGACTAAGAACCTTTATACATTGACACATTTCTTATGCAATCCATGAGGGTTAGATAATTAGGTGTGATTGGGTATAGTGATGAAAATGTCCTTGGTTAGAGCATAACAAATATGGTTTTTCCCTCTCATATGACTAGTATGAAATCTATATAGTAAATTCGTATAAAATGAATGAGTGTAATACAATACCTATAAAATACATGTGAAGTACATATCTATGAGTTGTGTGTCATGTTATGTTTCTATCTATAAGGTTGAATGAAATGTGATGTAATCATTGACCTGGTTAATCCATACATATAAAATTTTTACTATATGTGTAGATATATGATATTGATATACTCTATGCCTAAAGGTTGCTTGTTTTCTTGAAAAAAAAGATCATATGAGAATGAATATTTTATATGGAACAATTAGTGATCACAAATATAGAGATACATATTCCTGATGGATATCATAGCATATCCCTTTATAGATTGAGTAGCACTAATTCTTTGATAGGGTCCACTTTTTCTTAAATTTATGAATTCTGGAATTTATATTTTTTTACAATTATAAAAAAGACCTTGATCTCACACTTTATAGTTGATATAATAGGTATTGTGTTTTAAAAAATCATAATTCCTCTCTAAAATTATTTTTAAGTTTTTTCAAAAGGATATGTGGATTTATATTCACAAATTATTTAATATCATTATATTAATAGTGAATTTTATAATAGACTTCCAAAAAAATTGATGATTTCCAAAAGGTTTTTGGATATGATTTCATAGGCTATTGTATATGATGCAATACCAAGTAGCACAAATCCTACAATGATTTAGTGTTAATGGGGGAGGGATAGAGATATTCTCTAAATACTAAAAAAATTTATGTGTATTTTTCTATATCATATATTACGATATGGATGTATCATAAGTAATGAAATATTATATTATGTTATTGAATAATTCAATTTTAGTGTATAACATAGGTTGTGTCTTAAGGAATTGTAAAATTATATTTTATGATTGATCAATGCAGTAGAAATTTAAGTTGATATTGTTCAAATATTAATGATATTTTTTATCATTAACTATAGGGATTAATATGACAAAACACAAGGGAGAATATATATTGCTAGAGGGTTTCATGTGTTATAACTAGAGGATTTATAAAATGTTTGAGTAAATTTTGTAGGTAGCTCATGAACAACATAGGTATGAACAGCGTTATCATTTTTTATTGGATGAAAAGGTAATAAAATAGATGATATATTATATTACATGAATGAAATTAAGTATTTAATGTCATATATATATATATATATATATATTAAATCCACCATTATAACCATCTTTGAGAGGCGGTGATGGAAAACAAATTACAGCGATCCGTGAGGTGATAGTCTGCCATACACACAAATGATGGATTCATTTCCCATTTTATGGAATATTAGTTGAATATAGGTTATTATATTAACTTAATAACATATAATTATGTTTAATATAATTATGTTATTATTTTTTCATGGTTGAAAAATATTTTAAGGAGTAGAATAAAAAATAAAATGAAAATTTTGGGTTAAGAATTATACCCCTTCTTTAGAAAACCGCATTATGTTTATACCTAAGTATTACTAGGATAGTTTCATGATAAAAAAGGGACTATATGGAATGGGGATGGAATTTATGAATGTATTTGGGTAGGTATCTTCCAAACCAAAAGTATCATGAAATGTGTAGAGGAGAGGAGAGGGGTGCCCTTTTATAAGTGGGGGAGAGGACACACTTGGAATTATTAAAATGATTAAAATATGTTAACGTATTACTCAATCCAAATGGATATAAAATGGACCATTACTGAATATAAGATGATATAGGTGTCACGACCCATCCTCAGGGCCCATGTTGTGACTACCCCAAACCCTCCTTCTATAGGCCAGGGGCTGGCGACTAGCACCAAAGGTGAATCCCCGATAAAAAAGGAAGGCATTGCCTTTAAAACTGTAACACACACAGTCTAAACACCAGAAGAAGAAGAAAAAAGTACTAATATAGAAAAGAAAGGTGTGCTGAAAGTAAGTGGGCCAGTATACAAACCCAACTGAACAATAAGTACAAGTAAAAGGGAAATAGAAAACAGCTCCTGGATCATCCATCGGGGAATCCTACCTGAAGGGTATGTACAAATATCAAACAACTCATCCCTGAGGTACGTCTCTTCTAGTCCAGCTCTGAGCAGCCTCCCGTCTGTCACCCTCAGCCTCGATCACTGCTGACCGGCATCTGCACAGAACACAACAAGGTGCGGGCGAAGCCCGTGCAGGGGTGAGTATAACAATACTAAATAGGGGACCCCAAGACCCTAGAAAGTCTCCCAGAATCCACTAAGGATAAACCAAATAAGTAAGATACAATCACAAAGTATCAACCATAATTACTTAGGTATATTCCCATACATGTACCTAAGTTCCAAATCACAACCGGCTCCAAATCTTGAGCCCAACCACATTATGTTCCAAAAGTGTAGAAACAATCCAAAAAGAAATTACAACACAAGGAGAATCCCATAGGTACAGATCATAGAATAAAGCCACGTGGGCTTCACCACAACACATCCATGAAAAAACATCCACCCTTACTTAGGTATATGCCCATTCATATACCTAAGTCGTCAAGAGTACACATCTCATACATGAGGAAAACACAAAAATAATGACTCAGCTCACACCAGATGTACACAACTTAAAAGAGAGTAATAGATGATTAGTTGTAGCAACTGAATCATCTTTCATTGTTGAACGAGAGATATCTATAGAAACCTAAAATATCAGTCTGTTGAGGTTGTTGATCCTACGTGGGATCTCGGTATAAAAGTCGTCGTTGTCGAACCCACGGAGGATCTAGGTCCAGTCTCATTGCTGTCGAACCCACGGAGGATCCAGATCCAGTCTCGTCAATGTCGAACCCATGGAGGATCCAGGTCTAGTCTCATCACTATCAAACCCACATGGGATCCAGGTCCAGTATCGTCACTGTCGAACCCATGGAGGAACCAGGTCCAGTCTCGTTACTGTCGAACCCATGGAGGATTCAGGTCCAGTCTCGTCATTGTCGAACCAACGGAGGATCCAGGTCTAGTATCGTCACTGTCGAACCCATGGAGGATCCTGGTATAGTATCTTCATTGTCAAACCCACGGTGTATCCTAGTATAGTAGTAGGTGCACGTGGGATCCTAACATCTCAGTCGTAGCCATCCATAAGGTTCCCACACACAGCACGCTCAATTCCAGGAGGGTCTTCTCCTCGAGCCAAGTGTCGATACATAAACAACCACTAATTCTTGAGTTTATGTATCCAGTAGTTCCATATCATCGTAAGTAACCCAATGTGGCAGACGGCATGTCAATCGGACGCTCAGTCTGTGAGTTACTGGCATTTCCGTTCTAGGGGCCTGGTTGGTTTTTAGGTTCAAACCAACCAAGACATACACCAACTATGTCAAAAACTCAAGTGGGCTATCAAAAAAGAATTGTACTACTCTAATCCTTCTGTCGCCGTAGACGGTTCGTCGATCAGACACCCGTAGCACAAGATACGAACGAAAATGTGATTTCAGGTTAAACGGGTCTGGACTGGGGTCCGACCCAGTCCGCATGTCTGACCCGATCTGAGAGTCTGGCATAGACCGAGAGGGCGGTCCGGCCCGAGTGGGAAGCCCATCCCGAAAGTGGCTTGGCCCGACAGTGGACCGACCCGAGTGAGCGGCCCAGCCCGACAGCGGCCCGGCCTGAGAGGGGCCCGGCCTGAGGGGAAGCCTGTAACGCCCCGACCCCAATTACCCAGAGTCGGTGCATTATTACATAACATTTTCATGATCGAAAAAGATCAAGTCTCAAAAGACCGATTAGTTTAGTAGCCTTGGAAACACTAGATACATTCATAAATGTTACATTAAATCATAAAGTGAAAAACTACAATAACATAGTCTCCATAGTCCACACCCATATCCCCTTCAGACTATCCCTACAGTTCAGTCATAAAATATTTCTTCACATCCTGGGAAGAATAAAACATAGAAAGGGGTGAGCTCAGATGCTCAGTAAGGATAACAATATAGCGGAATCTTTCATAAATAAACATAAACATTTAAGGCAATGTATAACTAAAACAAAAGCCTTTTAAACTTGAACTTCAGTATAATATGGAAAAAATAAAATGAAATAATGCATTTTACTTATTCACATGGATATTCTACTAGTCGGATAATCACATGCAATATCAATAACCACTTTCATAATGATGTAATGCATAATGCCAGACTATCATAACCACGTAGCCAAGGCAACATGCCAAGAGTACAAATAATATTTTTTCAAGGCCTCGTTCCAAGACACTAGTTTCTCTCATGAGACCTATTGATGCATCGAGGAGCTATATCAGGCTCTACATGTAACTTACTAAGTCCAATTAATTCCTTATATGAAAAGGTTTAAACATATCATAAACCATAACATAATTGTATCACATAAAACATGCATAAAGGAAACATAAAATTTCCACATTTCAATCACAAGATATCAATACAACACATTGATATAATAAAGCTATTTTCAATAGCAAAATAAAAAAAGTAAAACATGGTATTTATTTTTCATTTAAAAAAAAGTTATGGCTTGTAGAGGAATCCAAAACTCAAATAATGGTCACGGTGGTGGAGAAGTCGTTGTCATCGCGTACGTAATACAAAACATTACTTTTTTCATTTAGCAAAAATGATTCGTAAAAAAATTTTCCTTTTGAATAAAAGTAAAAGTCAAACGGGTTTATACACCTCATAAAATAAAGTTGTGTATAAAATAAATTATTCCTCAATGAAAGGAGATTGAGACGAAGTCCCTTACATCATGTCCGACTTGACTCGATCATTATTTAATATCCTGAATAATAAACTATAGTTAATTTCTATTTGATTAAGAACCTTTTTCAAGTTCATTATTCCTTTTACATCACTTATTACCATTTTATGAACATTATGTAATCATTTAATTTAATAACGGTCGTTTTGTCGATCCTTGGTACTTGAGTCAAAAATAAACTTCTTATAATTACAAGGTGTTTATGTGGTAAAATATCCATTATCTCCAGAATTATATTCATGATTTAGATATCATATATATCATATATATCCAGTATATACATGAATTTATAATATTACACAATATTTAGAGGTAAGAAATGAAATGCACTGTTCATGGAGACGGTAAGTTGTACGTACGCATGAAAGCTACTTTCATTTATATTTCATATTTAATTGAATGAAATCATAATGATATAAAGGTATATTATAATTCTATTATAATAAATAATATCATTAACTCCATCCTTTATACGTCCCACATATGGCATTAACGATTGAAATCACTTTGAGGGGGCGGTAGTCCCCACTTCCTAAAATGAAATTATCGTGTTTACCCATAATGGAAACCATAAAGGTATGCCATAAATTCAAAATACATAAGAATAAGGAAAACATAAACATAATATATATCATATATAAATATAGTGACATCTTAATGTCCACCATGAAAGGTGTTAAAAGAAGATTGAACAATCATCGTTTCGCGAGGCAGTAATTATCCACCCACAGAAACAGTATGTTCTTTAACCATTATACGGAGGTTTGTGTAAGTATAAATCAAATAATTATCATAACAATATCCTAGTATATTTAATATACTGTTTTTGTTACAAAATAATGGAATAAAAAGGGTTTAAGGGGTAGGAGAAGAAAAATAAATCAAAAGAACATAAGAGAAGACATTACCTTAAAATCAGGTAACTCTTTTTGATTTGATCCAAAGGATTCCTTGGGAAGCCTTATGCCCAAATTTAGGCTTCTAGGAGTAAGATAGGAAAGTTAAGAGAGTATTTGGAAATATTTTGGCCCAGCCAAATTGCTTTGAAGGTGTGAAAAAGGTGGTAGAGGTGGGGGCCTTTTATAAGAGGAGAGGACGGGCTCTTTTGGAAAGATTTAAATTTTACTTTATTATGAAATGATTTTCGGATTTTAAAGGTCCGAAAATGATATATTTTGAGGATAATGTGATAAGGGTTCGAAATAAACCCATCTAATAGGCTTTAGACAAGTGTAAGTCTTATATTTTACCTTATCTTTTCATTTTATTTAAATCGTTCATTAATGAGGTAATCACTACATCATCATGGTGTCATAAATAAATTTATTTATTTAATGTATAAAAATTATAAAATAAATACCATTATTTATAAAATATTTATAGCTTTAAAATGACTATTTATAGTCTAAGAGATCATTTATTTAGACAAAATTAAAATTGTTTTACTTAGGTGTTACATACTTTTGTTATATTTTCTTTTTAAAAAAATAAAATGAAAAAATGTCATTATCACACAAAAGTGATTACATGGGGTCGCTAAGTTGGAAAAAGGTATACCATGATCTTCCATGACACAACCAATAGAATTAAGAAACATTTTTGGGTCATTTTATATTATTATGATATTATTTCATTACCCTTAGCTACCCAATTACTAATTAATCATGATAATTAAAGATAATTGTCGTCGTTACTATTCATAATTTACAAAAAAAAGAGTCCTAAATAGATAATTTGGACCTTTTGATTCCAAATATGGAATCAATTTTACCAAATTATAAACACAGAAATTGCATTAATTAATTTAAAAATAATTCCCGTTGTTAGAACCAAAGACGGGTTTTTAAGAAGTAAAATCTATCAAAAGATTGACTTGTTTTTACATCCAATTGAAAAGTGAAATTAATTCCAATGAACAAAATTGTGTTAAGTACTAAAAACACAATTACATTATACTTTGAGCCTAATTAAAATGTCAATCTAAATATATAAATAAATTGGATGAAAAGGCAGTTTTTGAATTAAAATACAACATTTTTCACTATTCATTAAAAATGAACATTATCAGAAAAATACCAAAAAATCACCCTATGATATATTTGATATCCCAAATTCAAAAATGATTTCCATTTTACCAAATTCAAAACATAGAAGTTTCATTAATAAATTATATAGTTAATTCCCGCTATCCAAACAAATAGCGTGTTTTTAAGACACAATATCTATCAAAAGATTGACAATTGTTTATGTCCAATTTCAAAGTGGTATTAATTATAATGAACAACATTGGATAAATTGGTAAAATTATATACTAATTATAATTTAAAACCACTCAATAGTATAATATATCACTATAAATTATTTTGATTAAAAAGGTTGTTTTTACTTTCACTATCCATCGAAAATTGGATGTTCTCAGAAAAATACCAAAAATTCAAATTAGACTAATTTAAATATTCTGAATCCAAAAATGAAGTCCATTTTGAAATATAAAATTTATATAATTCAAAAAGTGGGTATTACTATTCATAACGGCTACTTTGATTGGTCGCGGTGTGTTAAAATCTCAAACTTACGTACAATGCAAGTTATTGCATTATTTAAAGAGAAGTGTATCGTAGAAGCTTGGGGTGTTACATTCTCCCCTCCTTCAATAAATTTCATCCTCGCAATTTTAAATTGTTATTCGAAAATAAAAGGTTGAAAATAGAAAATGCCTTTGTGGAAATCCCATATCGAAAATAGGGTTATTAAAAATATAACTTTAAAATAAAGAAAGAGAAGTACAAAGGTCACCTGAGAAATCCCATACTAGTATTCTATGAAAACATAGATATTGAGGAGAAAAAAACATCAAGGTCTGATGGAGAGTTGTATAAAACAAGATTAGGATAAAGTTAACTACAAGAAAATCACAAACTTGTGATTGGTTAAATGGTCATTGATTCCCCAATTGGAAAAGTTAACCTACAAAATTTTTGTTTTATGTTTCCTTTCATAAAGTTGAGGAATTTATTTAGGAGATTTACTAAGAATGTAAGGAAATATACTTACTTTTCATGTAGACTTTCATTCTTTAATAAATTTTTACCACAAACCCATCTTTCACTTCAAAAGGTAATAGAACTCAAAAATATTCTATTTATCCTAATTGTATATGGTTCCAAATATTAACACATAACATTTAGATTAGGAAAACTATTTTGTAATAACCAAGGACTTCTTATAGGCTAGTGGTAGTTAATAAAGGCATGTCACACTATGGTTGTGGGTTCAATTCCGGTATCTTTGTCCGACGTGACGGGTTATCCCCCGACCTACAGGTTGTCCTTTTCCTAAAACTATTGTATTATAATATTCCAAAAATAATCTTCATAAATGTTTTAACCTTAAACAATATTATCCAAAGTTTAACTTAATCTATTCCAACCTTTATAGTTATCCAAAATTACTATGTACATACTTCCTCTAAAAGGTCTCTAAATTTCAAAATCAATTGTAACATTAGATTTCCCAAACAAAGTAATTTTTTTCTTATTGTCACGTACTAAAAATATGATTACCTTAATCATATTAAAACCTTAATGAAAACTACAAGTACTGCAGTACAATAATTATATATATATCACATTATTCTTATAACCATAATATAGTTCTTGAGTCCAAAAACACAAATACAATAATTATTCAACTTCATCTATAGTAACTGCATAAGCATGGCCTTGCTCCCTTGGACTTTTCTGAGGTAATTTTCCTTGGCACTTAGGGAATTTAATTGCATAATGCCCCATTTCTCTACAATTGTAGCATTCAACATTGAAAGCCTCTTTCATTACCTTGCAATCACGTGTCTGGTGACCTTTTTCTCCATATTTGTAACAAACTCTCATTCCTTTTAGGCAAGTACTGGGGTGTTTCTTACCACAATTATCACATAATGGAAAATCCTTCTTTCCCTTTTTCCCTTTATCTATCTCTTGCTCCACCATTCTCTTCTTATCTTTATTTACTTTGTTTTCATAAGACTTAGAGAATTTCTTTTCTGTCTTGATAGCACACGAGACTATATCTTCGTACGATGAGAAGGATTATGGCACTAAATCTCGACGGAGAAATGGTTTTATCCCATAAAATAAATGATCAATCTTACTTATTGGGTTATGTATATAATCTTCAGCATGCCTCGCTAGCCTTGTAAAGTTAGATTCATACTTTGCAACATTCTCATCCTCCTTTTGCCTCAGACTCAGAAATTGTCTTTCCATACCCGCTCGATGGTTATGAGGAAAGTATTTTTCTAAAAAAATCTCTTTAAACTCTATCTATTCCATACTTGATACTTCTTTACATTCCTTTGTATTTTTAATCAATGACCACCATTGATCACTATCTCTAGAGTGGCGGTAAACTACCATCAGAACTTTTTCCCATTCACTACTCCCTAAAGCATGAAATATTTTCTCTAGAGAATTTATCCATTTCTCAGACACTAATGGATTTGTACCCCCATTAAATGTTGGTGTTTTTTGCCTCATGATGCGGTCTAACATTGATCCTCCACGTTGCGGATCAGGGTACTCCATACGAGTAAGGTTATTATTCATAACCTGAGTGAGTTGTCCTAGTATGGTGATTAGATGATCAGCACCAGTTGCATGACCAGCTCCACTATAATTATCTTGAGCGGGAGGAAAATACCTACATAGAGTCCGGGAATTGATATGGTTTCTATTCCTTCCACTGGGCTCCACTTCTAAACAATGTCATAAACTAGATTAGTTTATGAATCAAAATTCATAATAACAAACTTGAAAAACACCTAACATAAATTGAACAGTTTATGGATATAATCCATAATCATAAAAATGTTTTCTTTGAGGAAGTATATACTCATAAACCCTTCATAATGGTTTTTTAAGAAAATGAGATTTATCCTAAGGAAATCCCCGGGAGTGTCGTAACCAAGAGTGCAGTAAGGCCCATTGTTGTGCACCAGTTCCCATTCGAGTTTAGCTCAAAGTGGTGTTTTTGGGTTTTACCCCTAGGTACATATATTCTAGAGTCGCCTCTACTTGCTCGTATCCAGACAGGGATGTATTTCTCGGAAAATACACAAAATATATACATTACCAAAATTCTAGTATGTTATTATATACTAATCCTCAAAGTCTATCTTAGGGTTATGTGCTCTAATCATAGTTTATCTAAATCTAGCTTCCAAGGTTAGTACTAAACTGCCTCTAATACCAACTGTAATTCCCCGACCCTAGTTACCCAGAGTCGGTGCATTATTACATAACATTGGCATGATCACAAAAGATCAAGTCTCGAAATACCGATTATTTTAGTAGCCTTGGAAACACTAGATACATTCATAAATGTTATATTACAACATAAAGTGAAAAACTAAAATAACATAGTCTCTATAGTCCAAACTCATATCCCCTTCAGACTATCCCTGCAGGTCAGTCATAAAATATTTCTTCACATCCTGGGAAGAATAAAACATAGAAAGGGGTGAGCTCATATGCTCAGTAAGGAGAACAATATAGTGGAAACTCTCATAAATAAACATAAAAATTTAAGGCAATGTATAACTTAAACAAAATCCTTTTAAACTTGTAATTCAGCCTAATATGGAAAAAAATAAAATTAGATAATGCCTTTTACCTATTCACATGGATATTCTACTAGTCGAATAATCACATGCAATATCAATAACCACTTTCATAATGATGGAATGCATAATTCCAGACTATCACAACCACGTAGCCAACGCATCGTGCCAAGACTACAAATAATATTTTGTTAAGGCCTCATGCCAAGACACTAGTTTGTCTCATGATACCTACCGATGCATTGAGGATCTATAGTGGGCTCCACCTGTCACTTACTAAGTCCAATACATTCCTTATATGAAAAGGTTTAAACATATCATTAACCATAACATAATCGTATGATATAAAACATGCATAAAGGAAACATAACATTTCAACATTTCAATCATAAGATATCAATACAACACATTGATATAATAAAACCATTTTCAATACCAAAATAAAATAAAAGTAAAATATGGTATTTATTTTTCATTTAAAACAAAGTTAAGGATCGTAGAGGAAGCCGAAACTCAAATAATGGTCACGGCGGAGGAGAAGTTGTTTTCACCACGTATGTAAGACAAAACATTCCTTTTGTCGTTTAGTAAAAATGCTTCATATAAAAATATTCCTTTTTAATAAAAGTAAAATTCAAATGGGTTTATACACCGCATAAATGAAAGTTGTGTATAAAATAAAATATGCCTCAATGAAAGGAGATTGAGACGAAGTCCCTTACCTCAAGTCCGACTTGACTCAAACATTCTTTAATCTCCTGAATAATAAACTATACTTAATTTATATTTTCTTAAGAACCTTTTTCAAGTTCATTATTCTTTTTACATCACTTATTACCTTGTTATGAACATTATTTATTCATTTAATTTAATAACGGTCATTTTGTCGATCCTTGGTACTTGAGTAAAAAATAAACTTCTTATAATTACAAGTTGTTTATGTGGTAAAACATCCCTTATCTCCAGAATTATATTCATGATGTAGATATCATATATATCATATATATCCAGTATATACATGCATTTATAATATTACATAAAATTTAGAGGTAAGAAATGAAATGCATCGTTCATGGAGACGGTAATTCGTACGTGCACATGAACGCTACTTTCATTTCTATTTCATATTTAATGAAATAAAATCATAATGATATGAAGGTATATTATAATTCTAGTATAATATATAATATGATTAACTCAATCCTTTATACGTCCCACATATGGCATTAACGATTCAAATCACTTTGAGGGGGCGGTAGTCCGCACTTCCTAAAATGAAATTATGGTGTTTACCCATAATGGAAACCATAAAGGTATGACATAAATGAAAAATACAGAAGAATAAGGAAAACATAAAAATAATATATATCATATATAAATATAGTGACATCTTAATGGGAACCATAAAAGGTGTTAAAATAAGATTGAACAATCATCATTTCGTGAGGCAGTAATTCGCCACCCACAGAAACAGTATGTACTTTAACCATTAGACAGAGGTGTGTGTAAGTGTAAATCAAATACTTCTCATAAAAACATTCTAGTATATTTAATATACTGGTTTTGTTACAAAATAATGGAATAAAAGGGGTTTAAGGGGTTGGAAAAGCAAAATAAAACAAAAGAACATAAGAGAATACATTACCTGTAAATCAGGTAACTCTTTTTGATTTGAAAGGCTTCCTTGGGAAGACTTATGCCCAAAGTGAGGCTTCTAGGAGTAATATAGGAAAGTTGAGAGAGTATTTGGGCAGAGTTTGGTGGAGCCAAATGGCTTTTAAGGTGTTAATAAGGTGGTAGAGGTGGGGGCCTTTTATAAGAGGAGAAGAGGGGCTCTTTTGGAATGATTGAAATTTTACTTTATTATTAAATGATTTTCAGATTTTAAAGGTCCCAAAATGATATATTTCTAGGATAAGGTGATACGGGTTATAAATAAACCCTTAAAATAGGATTTAAACAAGTGTAAGTCTTAGATTTTACCTTATCATTTCATTTTATTTAAATTGTTCATTAATGAGGTAATCACTGCATCATCATGGTGTCATAAATAAATTTATTTATTTAATGTCTAAAAATTATAAAAAAAATACCATGATGTAGGAAATATTTTTATATTTCGAATGAATATTTATATTCTAAGAGATAATTTATTTAGACAAAATTAAAATTGTTTTACTTAGGTGTTACATACTTTTGTTATATTTTCTTTTTTTAAAAATAAAATGATAAAATGATACTATCACACAAAACTGATTTCATGGGGTACCAAAGTTGGAACAAGGCATACCAGGGTCGGCCATAACACAACCAATAGCATTAGGACACATTTTGGGGTCATTTTATATTATTATTATATTATTTCATTACCCTTAACTACCCGATTAGTAATTAATCATCATAATTAAAGATAATTGTCATTGTTACTATTCATAATGTCCAAAAATAAAAGAGTCTTAATTAAAAAATTTGGACCTTATGATTCCAAATATAGAATCCATTTTACCAAATTCTAAATAGAAAAATTGTAGTAATTAATTTAAAAATAATTCATGTTGTCAAAACCAAAGACAGGTGTTTAAGAAGTAAAATCTATCAAAAGATTGACTTGTTTTTATATCCAATTGAAAAGTAAAATTACTTACAATGAACAACATTGTATTAAGTGATAAAAAGATAATTCAATTATACATTAAAACAAATTAAAATGTCAATCTAAATATATAAATAAATTGGATGAAAAGCCAGTTTTGAATTAAAATACAACATTTTTCACTATTCATTAAAAATGAACATATTCAGAAAAATACCAAAAAATCACCCTATGATATATTTGATATCCCAAATTCAAAAATGATTTTCATTCTACCAAATTCAAAACATAGAAGTTTCATTAATAAATTATATATTTAATTCTCGCGGTCCAAACAAATAGCTTGTTTTTAAGACACAATATCTATCAAAAGATTGACAATTGTTTATGTCAAATTTCAAAGTGAAATTAATTCTAATGACCACCATTGGATAAAATGGTAAAATTATATTCTAATTATACTTTAAAACCACTCAATAGTATAATTTATCACTATAAATTATTTTGATTAAAAAGGTTGTTTTTAAGTTTCTTTCACTATCCATCGAAAATTGGATATTCAAAGAAAAATACAAAAAATTCAACTTAGGCTAATTTCGATATTCTGAATCCAAAAATGAAATCCATTTTGAAATAGAAAATTTATATAATTCAAAAAGGGGGTATTACTATTCATAATGTCTACTTTGATTGGTTGCGGTGTGTTAGAATCTTGAACTTGTGTACAATGCAAGCTATTGCATTATTAAAAGAGAAGCGTATCGTGGAAGCTTAAGGTGTTACAAGGCCCAGCCCGAGGGCGCAGCCCAGCCCAAGGGTGGCCCGACTCAGTGGGGCGGCGGCCTATGTGTCCTGGCTGGCCAGCCCGTGTGGACTGGCTGGCTAGTCCGTGTGGCCTGGTTGGCCGGCCCGCCTAGCCTGGTTGGCCACGTGTGGGGGGGGTGTCGCGCCCCATGCTTCCGATCCGAAATGGTCGAAGCATGAAACTGGCCTGGTAACTACGGGACCCAAAGTTTCCCACCTGTAGTGTGCACCGGTAGTCGTATTGGCTGGCCGCACCTGGTTCCTCCACCGCGGCACGACGGCGTCGCGGTTCTGCTGGCCTCCGTGCGGCACGACGGTGTTGTGCCCCCTCCGCTACGGCCCAGCCTAGTCACAGCCTCCAGCTACTCTACATGGCACGGCGACGCCAATCTCATCGTCCGACCGCCACGGCCCTCCTGGCCGTAGCCCCTTCTTCCAGTGTGGCGCAACGGCACCGCGCCCCTCCAGCGGCTCGGCGGCCCTTGCGCCGTCAGTTTTCTCCGTGGCCAGCCTGATGCCAGTCGTGTTGCTCAATCGCGGTCTGATATTCCGGTGGTTCCATTGCGCCGCCGCCGCCTTCAACAAACAAGAACAATAAAATAAAGGGGGAGGGTCGGGTCATGTTCGTGCGGTCCGAGCCCTCCTCGTTATGGTGTTATCATTTGGAAATTCACATTCACAAATTCAACGATGTAGAACGTGTATAAAATCAACTCAAAATCCCCCTACATTGAGTTCGGTGATCATTGATGAAGTCGCGGGAAGGCGGACGTCGTTCTGTTCATGTCGGAAAGTAGAAAGAAGTTGAGGACTGTGTCGTCATCATTCTTCAAGGATGGTGCTCCCTCCTTTGTCCTAGTTGAAGAAGGAAGAAGGTGGAAGATGTCAGTCATTCTTCATTGGAGAGAAATGGCCCCTCCCTAGCTCTCCCCTTTTTTTGTTCCACCCATGAATAATGCCCAAAAAAATGAAATAACAGGTTTTCCTATTACTTTATTGTTGGAATGAGTCTGAAAAGTTTTAAATTAATTAAGTTATCTCACTTAATTTAATGGGTGAAGTTTACCCAATTAATTGGGGAAGGAAGGTGAAGAGGCTCCCCATTTAATTGGGGCTTCCAAGGGGGTTAAGGGAGTTTAAAGCCCATGTGGTCCCCACCTTAATAATATCCTTCCAAGGGAGGTTATGCTAGGTGGTCCCCACCCTCATAACCTCCCATGGGAGGTAAGGGTGCGGTGTCCCCCACCTCCAACATTCCCTTGGAGGTTTCAACCACCAAAATAAAAATAAAGTAACACTTTATTTTTATTTAATTTATTTAAGAACCCCAAAATACTAACTTCCATTCTCATTAGAACGCAACTATGGTGAAGGTGTCACTAAGAAATCACTAACATTGTGAGTTCAACGGTGCCCTCGTTTTCAGTTCCGAGCACTGGTTCAAAAGATACAAAATCTCACTCATGCATTTACTGAACGTACCCAAACATAACTTCAGAAATTGATTCCACGCACTCGAGGCCTCAGAATAAGTGCCATCAGAAACTGTGGGCTTGTAAATTCCCATAAATTTAAGGAAAAAAATTCCACGGAATTTCAAGGTCTTTATATTCTCGCCACCTCTGGGATTTACGTCCCCATAAGCTACAACTCACACTAAGAGAACAAATGGGGGTACAGAGCATGTATCTGAGCCTCCCACTCCCATGTGCTCTGCTGGAGGTTCCCGTGCTTCCAGCGAACGTGCACTAGAGGCATCGATCGCCCACAAATTACCTGCACCTGTCGATCCTCAATCTCCACGAGAACCTCCGTGAAAGTCGCCCAGTCATCAATGTCCAGATCTCCATGGTCGATGATGTGGGAAGTGTTGTGCACATATCTCCTCAGCTGAGATACGTGGAAGATGTTGTACACCTGGTGCAACTGAGGTGGAAGATCTAAGCGGTAAGCCACCTCACCTAATCTGCTGAGGACCTGGAAAGGACCGATTAATCGCGGAGACAACTTTCCACCTCGGCCAAATCTCTATAGACCTCATCGAGGTGAGACCCGTAGAAAGACGTGGTCACCATCCTCGAACTCCAGTGGTCTCTATCTCCTATCAGTATAGGACTTCTGCTTGCTTTGTGCAGTCTTCATCTGCTCCTAGATGATCTGCACCTTCTCCATCTTAGCCTATACTATCTCTAGTCCCATAAGTGCTAACTCCCCTGGGTCATTCCAACACAGAGGTGATCTGCAAGGCCGGCCGTAAAGTGCCTCGAAAGGTTCCATACTGATGGTGGAGTGGTAGTTGTTGTTATATGAAAACTCTACCAAGGATAATTTATCCTCCCAACTATGACCGAAGTTGAGGACGCATGCATAAAGCATGTCCTCGAGAGTCTGAATGGTCCTCTCAGTCTGACCATCCATCTGAGGATGGACGTCGGTGCTTAAGCGAAGCTGCGTCCTGAAAGCTTCCTGCAACCCCTTCTACAGCTGGGAAGTAAACTGTGTGTCATGGTCAGAGACGATAGAAGAAGGTACTCCATGTAAACGCACAATCTATTGAACATGGATGCACCCCAAGATCTCTACTGAGCCCTGCTCTCTGATCGGTAGTAAGTGGGCCTACTTGGTGAGTCGGTCAAAAATCACCCAGATAGAGTCATGACCTCTGGATGTATGTGGAAGTCCCATCAAGAAATCCATGGTTATCCCATCCCACTTCCACCCTGGGACCTCTAAGGGCTGAACTAACCTGCTGGAACCTGGTGCTCCACCTTCACTTGCCGACAAGTGAGGCATCGTGAGAAAAACTTTGCTACTGCTTCCTTCATACCTGTCCACCAGTGCTTTTGTCGAAGGTCCCGGTACATCTTTACCACTCCTAGATGTTCCTCTAGAGGGGAAGTGTGGAAATCCATTAACACTTCCTCCGTAAGTGCAACTGGTACCATAGTATGTCCTCTATAGAGGATGACGTGCTCCCCACCTTCAGAAAATCCATCAGGTGCATGCCCTGTGGATATCTGAGCACATCGAGTCTCACAGTCAGTGTCTCCATGTTGTTCTTGTAGAGACCCTAAGCTTGACTTACATAGACATTACATTACTTTTGTGGAATACTTATTACATAATAAAAACATACACACAAGGACTGTAATAGTTTAGTGTCTTTGGAAACTTGGAACGTAATCTTCTAATCATGGTGAAAGATCTTCAACATCTCCCATAGAGATCTTCCCATTTTTTTGTTTCCTTACCTAAAATATTTCTTTTAATCCAGGGGAAAAAACATAAAATGGGTGAGCTCAAATGCTCAGTAAGGGTAATCATGGATAAGATAAAACATACCATATACATTTGTACTTAAAAAATGAACATTAAAAATCTTGATCAACGACATAAAACATGGAAGTACATAAGGCATAGATCATAATTGAACATAAATCATGATAAAATAGCATGGGAATAAAACATGTAATTGTGGAATCCATTAAGAACATGTAATGATTTCCATAGTAGACAAGGAATTGCTGCCAAGACCATCTTAGTGGACAAAGTCCCATTCTGAATCGAGTTCACTCCTCGTTTCAGTCCTATAACACTGAACCGGATTAACTTACTGTTCCATCCATGTCTATCTCATGAGATATAAAATCTTTACCCAATTAATTGGAGGGAAATATAGGTCCCACCCATCTCATAATTAAATCATTCTTACTTGTTCCACAAAATAAACATACATCATTCATAATAACCCAATAAATAAAATGGGTTTCATAAATATCATCCCATCATTACATAATCCATATAAAAGAAATGGATATCATTTCATAATAAGATAATTGAAACCATGTAAATCATATATACATTATACTTGAAACATACACATATGAAATAATGTCATATTAGATGAAAAATGGTTTTGATAAAACACTTGAAATGAATTCTTGAGGAAAATATCCTTTTTTATTCAAAATCATTTTCTTATCACAAAATGTCATGAAATATTAAAAGAAAATGATTTTGTTGAAAATAGTCATGAAATCTTTTGGAGGAAGCTTCATGAAAACAAGGCTTTATAAAACCGTAAAAATCCTTTCATGCTGTATAAGTTAAAAAACATTCTTCTCATACTTTTGTCGGAAAAGTCAAAAAGTACCTCGTAATGTAAACAAAGGAAAGATTCCTTACATACAATGTATTAAAAGTCAAGAATGGGTAAAAATGAATTTAAAAATATATGAAAACACTTTTATAAAACATGGACATGAATTATTGAAATAACCCTAGTAAATACTTTCGAATAAGCAATCTTGGATAAAAATGAGATTTGCAAAATTATCCCTTACCTTAGGTCCGATATGCTTCGTACATATCCGAAACTCCTGTATAATGATTTAAATAATTTCATTGAATTATTACAGAATCATATTAATTATTATGATATCATATATGCTTCACTTATGACTTTATATTACCCGTTCTTTTGTAAATTCCATGTTAAATAGCGTTTTGGGTAAAATCGTTTCATTTGTCATCCGTGTTTTAACATGTAATTATTCATATGATTACTTAAATAATTATTACTTAATTACATAATATAAAACATGATTTATATATAATATATATTCAGAATATACATATATATAATAGATCTATAAATGGAAAGAAATACACCGTTCATGGAGACAGTAGGCCGTACGTACGCATGAACGCTGTTTTCGTTTCCTTATTGAGTTGAATGAAATTAAGTAGATGACATACATATATATACACATAAATCCAGTATCATTATTATGTAATGTATTTCATGATTACTTATAATATATAAATTATAATCATTCATGAAGGTTTAACGTGGAGAATGAATCTCATCGCGTCGTGGAGACAGTAGTCCGTACGTACGCACGAGCGATGATATCGTTCTCATGATCTTGGAATTGTATTGGAGTGTATGTATACTATTTCAGAATAAATATCAATTTAAAATAATCATATATAGTAATTATTTACACCATTATACTCATCCAAGTAAGGTGGTGGTGGAAAATAGATTACACCACGGCGTGGAGACGGTATTCCGTACATATGTATGCGCGGTGATTTTGTTTTCCGTAGGATGGATAGATGGTGAAATAGGGTTGTTTTATACTTATAATAACATATAAGTATATGATTCATACTGATGTTATTACTTCATAATGAAACAACCTAAGAAGAAGAAGTTTAAGAAGAAATAAAGTTGAAAGAATCGGTAACGGACATTACCTCTTCTTTGAAGTGCTTCTTTGAGTCCTCCTCTTAGGGAACTAAAATTGGTCTTTGAAGAAGACCAGGACCTCTAGTATGTTTCTAGGGAAGTGTAGAAGAGAATTTGGAAGGGTTTGGAAGATCTTTAAGGCTCAAAGTGGTGTGAGGAAGAGAGGGAGGAGGCGCCCTTTTATAAGGGAGGAGAGGGCCTCCTTTGGAGAAACTAAAATTATTATTTTATTATAAAGGAAAATTCGGTTTTAAATAGCTCAAAATTGATTTATTTAGAATCTAAGGTGGGGATGGGTCTAAATACTCTCATCCAATATAATTTAGACAAGTTTAGGTTCCTATTTTAACCTTATCATTTAGATTTAACATTAAGTTAAATAGTTTTACTTTTACCGTGTCTTCTTGTGTTCTTATACTATAAGGTTAATAAACTTACTATAAAAAGCCAAACGAACCCCAAGTTGTTTATTATTAATATATATAACCTTATCTAAGTCATTTGGCTGATCATTATATTTTTAGGAATAAAATAACAATTAATAATATAATAGTTTTTTTAAACTATTTTATGTCAATTTTGACACTATTTAGTAATTGATTTTTTTGAAAATCATAACAGAGTGATTAATTCTAAAAAAGTTACTTAAATCAATACTAACATGTCATATTAACCTATAAAATTAGTTTAATTCATAAAAAGTCTCAAATTACATTTATTTGGGTATTTATAACATCAATTATGTCAATATTTCATTAATAAGATAATTACCGCATCATCTTTGTGTCATAAATAAATTACATTATTTAATGACTAAAAATTACAAATAAAATATCATTATGTAGGAAATCTTTTTATCTTTCAAATTAATATTTATAGTCGAATTTATCTTATGTATAACCCTATATTAAAAATTATTTACTTATTAAAAATTGATTTTAACTATTTTAACCCTTCTTTAAATAAATTAGTAATAAATGTCCTAATCTAATCCAAGTGGGCCTAAATTGTCATATTTTATTACTAAGGTTGTTTTTGGTCGAATTACACTTATCCAATAGAATTATGACATGTTTTAGGGTAATAATAATATCATTTTTACCCTTAATTTCCCTATTTACTTTTAACCGTGGTAAAAAAAGTAAAAAGTTACTATTCACCAAAAATTATTTTCATCTCATTGAACCACATTTTACTTACTAAAATCAACTGTGTCTCTCGGATTTTTGAAATTCCACTCACAGAAGCGGTAAAATTAAGTTTTATGAAAAATTCATTTTTTTAACTACCACTTAGTGGTTTCACTATTCATCAAAAAATGAAAGTTTCCAGAAAAATACCAAATATTAGGCCTAAGATATATTTGATATTATGAACTCAAAAATGATGTCTATTTTACCAAATTCAAAACATATCAGTTGCATTAATTAATTTAAAAATTAATTCTCGTCGTCAAAACAAATAGTGTGTTCTTAAGAGATAATAACTATCAAAAGATTGACACTTGTTTATGTCTGGTTTAAATGTGAAATTACATCCAATGACCAAAATTGTATTAAATTGTAAAAATATATTCTAAATGTTCTTTAAAACCACTCAAATTAATAATTTGTCACTATTAATTATTTCTATTAAAAAGGTTGTTTTTAATTAAAATTTAGTAATTTTCACTATTCATCGGAAAATGAAAGTTATCCGAAAAGTACCAAAATTTTACCCTAAGCTAATTTCGATATTCTGAATCCAAAAATGAAATCCATTTTGAAAAATAAAATTTACAAAATTTTAAAAAGTGGTTACTACTATTCATAATGGCTAGTTTTAATAATATTTTAATAGCATATCGTTTTTTAGTGAAACATGGTATTGCGTACTACACACGCTATCGAGGAAGGTCGCGATTGCGTGTAATGTAAGGAAAGTCAAGGATGAGTGTTGTGCAAGCTCTTTTTGGTTTAGAGTACAACACAAGACATTAATAAAATTAAAAAGAATATTTTTCATAAAATCTTGGGGTGTTACATTCTACCCCCTTTAAAATGAATTTCACCCTCGAAATTCGTCGGGGTTATAAATGGTTTACTACTCAAAAGTTTCTTTAATAGAAACCCACATCGTAAAAAGGAATACCAAAACTTGGCTTTAAAAACTAAATTATGAAACGTAATGGTTACCCAAATTAACTCATCACTGGGTTTCCACGTTGGAGAACATAGGTGAAAATATAGATATGGAAGAAAAATATAACCATCAAGTTCTGATGGAGAGTGGTAGAGAACAAGGCTATGAAAAATCCAACAATTACAAAGCCATAAATTTGTGACGATCTAAGGTACCATTTGATTCATCAGATATAAGGGAACTAGGAAAACATTTTTGGTTTTCAAGATCATTTCCCTAAAGTTGAAGAATTGGAATTAGAAGAAATACTTTCGTGATTTTGGTATAGTCTCACCGTTGGTCATTCTTTGGACAATTTTCACTTCATCTCTTAAAGAAATGATGTTGAATTTGTCATTCGTGATGTGTTAGTAGATCATGTGATAGAATGATGGGTCATTCCATCTGTCTCAAACAAAAGGTTAAAAAAGTTATCAAAAAATACATAAGTCCATCTATAGTGAGATTAATCATATATGGTTCCTAAAATGGACTTATACATTATATATCATACTACATAATATAATAAAACTAGTTTCTACTAAACAGGGACTTCCTGTAGGCCAGTGGTAGGCGATAAAGTCCAGTCGCACTTCGGTTGTGGGTTCGATTCCCACAGCCTTGTCTGACACGATGGGTTGTCGCCCGTCCTGCAGGTTGTCCTTTTTCTAAAACTAAATTACTATAACATAATATAAATAATATCGAAAAAACTTCTATCCTTAAACAATACTAACTTATGTCCAACATAATCCATCCCAATCTTTAGGCTTATCCAAAATACTTTGGTCCAAGATCATAGTATAAAGAAAATGATTACTTGAAATGTCACATAACAATCACGTGAATGCCATCATTTATCCCCCATATATCATAAGATATATCTTGTTGGTCAAATTACAAACATGTGAATACCTTAATCATGTATTCTCTGGAATAATGAATACCCATTGAACCTTATTGAAAACATGAATGTTGTTAAAAGTTAACTCTTTCCACTTACCAAAATCCTAAAAATTCTATATACTCAAACCATGATATAACCTTCTCCTTATATCAGTCATGAGCTCATGAATACTATCAAACATTTAATTTTCTCCTTATCCCTTCATTATGAGCATATCATCTATTTTCCAAAAATATCTGAATAACCATTCATGGTTACTAATACCATTAATCATACACTTTCAGAACATAGGAAAGACAACAGTGTAACAATCCTTAGATGTATCATTATTCCATAGTACCATGAGATTACTTATACAACATTACACTTGATAAACATGCAATCATTCCACTACCTTCTTAAACCATTGACCGAGATTCAACAATTCTTTCATCTCACATATCATTTGTAGTCTCTTTATCATCATCAACATAAATACTACCCATACAACCATACTGATTCTCTTCATGAGACTTTCCCTTAGGTCATTGGTTTGCATAATGCCCTTACATTCCACATTTAAAACATTTAACCATTGTTGATGTCGTAGCAATACCAATATCCTCATCCCTGGTGTTAATTGAACCTTTTCCTTTGCACTTACTGGCTTTCTGTCCTTCTTTTCCACACCCAAAGCATCTTCTAGATCCTTTGAAACAATCTCCCTGATGCCTCTTCCCACATGATTTACATGAGGGAAATTGAACTTTCTTTCCTCTATGATCATCATGAAACTCCATCTTTCTCTTATTATCTGAGTCCGGAAACTTACCAAAGTTGAGATTATTGATCATATTATGAGATTGCTGATTAGGCATAATAACGATGTTTGGACTTTCAAATCCCGTTTCATTTGGTTTCTCATGAAGGATATCATTCCATTGTCCTTTATATCCTCTATTATCATGAATCTTCCTGTTTCCAGCCATTTTCTAAAACCCAAAATGAATAGTGTGAGAGGAAAAAATCATTCTAGGGAAAAAAATAGTAAAGGGTGAGTAACCTCAATATCTAACAACTTAGGTTAAATTCTAATATCGTTACTATAGTTCTAGGACTATATCCTATACGTATACTTATCCTTAGGGACATCCCTAGACATACCTTAGAAATATATCTAGGGATCTCACTAATTTTTCCGCATCCTAGTTTCCAAAGGTTGACTAAACCTTTCCTCTGATACCAACTGTAGAGACCCAATGCTTGAAATACATAGACATTACATTACTTTTGTGGAATACTTAGTATATAACAAAAACAGACACACAAGGACCGTAATAGTTTAGTGTCTTTGGAAACTTGGAACGTAATCTTCTAATCGTGGTGAAAGATCTTCAACATCTCCCATAAAGATCTTCATTTTTTTTTTCCTTACCTAAAATCTTTCTTTTAATCCTGGGGAAAAAACATAAAAAGGGTGAGCTCAAATGCTCAGTAAGGGTAAGCATGGATAAGATAAAACATACCATATACATTTGTACTTAAAAAATGAACAATAAAAATTCTTGACCAGCGACATAAAACATGGAAGTACATAAGGCATAGATCATAATTGAACATAAATCATGATAAAATATCATGGGAATAAAACATGTAATTGTGGAATCCATTAAGAACATGTAATGATTTCCATAGTAGCCAAGGCATTGCTGCCAAGACCATCTTAGTGGACAAAGTCCCATTCTGAATCGAGTTCACTCCTCGTTTCAGTCCTGTAACACTGAACCGGATTAACTTACCGTTCCAGCCATGTCTATCTCATGAGATATAAAATCTTTACCCAATTCATTAGATGGAGATATAGGTCCCACCCATCTCATAATGAAATCATTATTACTTGTGCCACAAAATAAACATACATCATTCATAATAACCCAATAAATAAAATGGGTTTCATAAACATCATCCCATCATTACATAATCCATATAAAAGAAATGGATATAATTTCATAATAAGAGAAGTGAAACCATGTAAATCATAGAGACATTATACTTGAAACATACACATATGAAATAATGTCATCTTATATGAAAAATGGTTTTGATAAAACACTTGAAATGAATTCTTGAGGAAAATATCCTTTTTTCTTCAAAATCATTTTCTTTTCACAAAATGTCATGAAATTTTAAAAGAAAAGTATTTTTTTGAAAATAGTAATGAAATATTTTGGAGGAAGCTTCATGAAAACAAGGCTTTATAAAATCGTAAAAATCCTTTTATTCCATGTAAGTTAAAAAAACATTCTTCTCGTACTTTTGTCGGAAAAGTCAAAAATTACCTCATAACATGAACAAAAGAAAGATTCCTTATATACCATGTAGTAAAAGTCAAGAATGGGTAAAAAAGACTTTAAACATACATTAAAAGACTTTTATAAAACATGGACATGAATTATTGAAATAACCCCAGTAAATACTTACGAATAAGCAATCTCGGATAAAAATGAGCTTTGCAAAATTATCCCTTACCTTAGGTCCGGTATGCTTCGTATGTATCCAAACCTCCTGTATAATTATTTAAATAATTTCATTGAATTATTAAAGAATCATATTCATTGTTATGATATCATATATGGTTCACTTATGACTTTATATTACCCGTTCTTTTGTAAATTCCATGTTAAAGAGTGTTTTGGGTAAAATCGTTTCATTTGTCGTCCGTGTTTTGACTTGTAATTATTCATATGATTACTTAGATCATGACTACTTAATTCCAGAATATAAAACATGATTTATATATAATATATATTCAGAATATATATATATATATATCATATCTATAAATGGAAATAAATATACCGTTCATGGAGACGGTAGGCTGTACGTACGCATGAACATTGTTTTCGTTTCCTTATTGAGTTGAATGGAATTAAGTAGATGACATACATATATATACACATAAATCCAGTATCATTATTATGTCATATATTTCATGATTACTTATTATATATACTTTATAGTCATTTATGAATCGTTAACGTGGAGAATGAATCTCATCGCGTTGTGGAGACAGTAGTCTGTACGTACGCATGAGCGATGATATCGTTCTCATGATCGTGGAATTGTATTGGAGTGTATGTATACTATTTAAGAATAAATATAACTTCACAATAATCATATATAGTCATTATTTACACCATTATACCCATCCAAGTAAGGTGGTGGTGGAAAATAGGTTACACCACGGCATGGAGACGGTATTCCGTACGTATGCACGCACGGTGATTTCGTTTTCCGTAGGATGGATAGATGGTGAAATAGGATTGTTTCATAATTATAATAATATATCAATATATGATTGATACTGATGTTATTACTTCATAATGAAACATCCTAATAAGAAGAAGTGGAAGAAGAAATAAAGTTGAAAGAATCGGTAACGGACATTACCTATTCTTTGAAGTGCTTCTTTGAGTCCTCCTCTTAGGGCACTAAAATTGGTCTTTGAATAAGACCAGGACCACTAGGATGTTTCTAGGGAAGTGGAGAAGAGAATTTTTCAGGGTTTGGCCGAGCTTGAAGTCTCAAAGTGGTGTGAGGAAGAGAGGGAGGAGGTGCCCTTTTATAAGGGAGGAGAGGGGCTCCTTTGGAAAAACTAAAAGTATTATTTTATTATAAAGCCAAATTCGGTTTTAAATAGATCAAAATTGATTTATTTAGAATATAAGGTGGGGATGGGTATAAATCCTCTCATAAAATAGAATTTATAAAATTTTAGGTTCCTATTGTAACCTTATAATTTAGATTTAACATTAAGTTAAATAATTTTACTTTTACCGTGTCTTCTTTTGTTCTTATACTATAAGGTTAATAAACTTACTATAACAATCCAAAAGAACCCCAAGTTGTTTATTATTAATATATATAACCTTATCTAAGTCATTTGGCCGAACTTTAGATTTTTAGGAATAAAATAACAATTAATAATATAATATTGTTTTTTTTAAACTATTTTATGTCAATTTTGACACTATTTAGTAATTGATTTTTGTGAAAATTATAACAGAATGATTAGTTCGAAAAAAGTTAATTAAATCAATTCTAACATGTCATATTAATCTAGAAAAATAGTGTAATTCATAAAAAGTCTCAAATTACATTTATTTGGGTATTTATAACATCAATTATGTCAATATTTCATTAATAAGATAATTACTGCATCATCTTTGTGTCATAAATAAATTATTTTATTTAATGTCTAAAAATTAAAAATAAACTATTATTATGTAGGAAATCATTTTATCTTTATAATGAATATTTATAGTGGAATTTATCTTATGTATAACCCTATATTAAAAATGATTTACTTATTAAACATTGATTTTAACTATTTTAACCCTTCTTTAAATAAATTAATAATAAATGTCCTAATCTAATCCAAGTGGGCCTAAATGGTCATATGTTATTCCTAAGGTTGTTTTTGGTCGAATTACACTTATCCAATAGAATTAGGGCATGTGTTAGGATAATAATAATATCATTTTTACCCTTAATTACCCTATTTACTTTTAACCGTGGTAAAAAAAAGTAAAAAGTTACTATTCACCAAAAATTATTTTCATCTCATTGAACCAAATTTTACTTACTGACACCAACCGTGTCTCTCGGATTTTTGAAATTCCACTCACAGAAGCGGTAAAATTAATTTTTATGAAAAATTCATTTTTTTTAACTACCACTTAGTGGTTTCACTATTCATCAAAAAATGAAAGTTTCTAGAAAAATACCATAAATTAGGCCTAAGCTATATTTGATATTATGAACTCAAAAATGATTTCTATTTTACCAAATTCAAAACATATCAGTTGCATTAATTAATTTAAAAATTAATTCCCATCGTCAAAACAAATAGCGTGTTCTTAAGAGATAATAACTATCAAAAGATTGACACTTGTTTATGTTTGGTTTAAATGTGAAATTACATCCAATGACAAAAATTGTATTAAATTTTAAAAATATATTCTAAATATACTTTAAAACCACTCAAATTAATAATTTATCACTATTAATTATTTCTATTAAAAAGGTTGTTTTTAATTAAAATTTAGTAATTTTCACTATTCATCGGAAAATGAATGTTATCCGAAAAGTACCAAAATTTCACCCTAAGCTAATTTCAATATTCCAAATCCAAAAATGAAGTCAATTTTGAAAAATAAAATTTACAAAATTTTAAAAAGTGGTTATTACTATTCATAACGGCTAGTTTTAATAATATTTTAATAGAATATCATTGTTTAGTAAAACTCAGTATTGCGTACTACACACGCTATCGAGGAAGGTCGTGATTGTGTGTAATGAAACGCAAGTCAAGGATGCGTGTTGTGAAAGCTCTTTTTGGTGTAGCGTACAACACAATACATTAATGAAATTAAAAAAATATTTTTCATAAAATCTCGGGATGTTACAGTGCTTCCCTGACTCGCTGAAGAAGTGGGGGAGTGATTGTAAGAGACTGTAGAAAGGTTGCTCCATCTCTATCCACAAAGGATATCAGCAAAGCGGCTAGCTACTCTGTCATATCTCCTAGCTGTTGTATGCCTGATATCTTGCTGAGAGCATCTGCTACAACGTTCCCCTTCCTAGGAGTATAGACAATCTCGAAGTCATAGTGCTGGAGGAACTCAATCCATCACCGCTATCTCATGTTCAGTTCCTTCTATGAGAAGTCACACCTGATAATATTGATATTAGAGTAAACCCTAAACCGTTCGCTCAATGATCTATGGGTGTGACTAGCCAATTGTAACGAACTTGACTACTCCCTTCTTTTCCCATGTCCTACAAGAGCTGCTAAGATTTCTACTTTGCCAAAAATAGAAATCTGGTCTCATCCCATGGATGAACCATGCCCTTTTCCTAATACAGTCAATCCTGACCTGAACAGTACTAATTCATGCCATGGATGACATCGTAAGTCCTCGACGCTACTACTAAGAGATCCAACCATTACTCTCGCCTCCAAGGGTTGAGTCACACTGTCGACATCAATGTGTGTTCACTGGGTCTCCTCCTGTAGGAATCTCGAATGTTAGGGTCAATTCAATGGTTTTAACTGGAACCTCTCAGTATCAAACACACAAAAAGGCAGGAAAGAAAACGTCACAAGGACAAGTGTCTTTTATTACTGTAGTTCAAAGTACAAAGACAAAAATCAACCATAAACAACGACATCAATGAAGCTAGAATCATAATGAACAAAGACATCTATGCCTGGATCTAGTCCCGCCCTTGTCCACCTGCTCCCGAAGCTCGAGGTGAACCGTTTAGGGGTGGTGGTAGTAGTGATCGATGACTCTGACCACCATCTGCTAAAGGACCTGCTCCACTACCTCGTCCACCACTAGGCTGATGCTCAAACTCCTACCACTTCCTCTGTCTCAGTGGCTCCTCTAATGCCTATTGATCAACTATGCGGGGAGTCAGACAGTCACGTGCTCTGTGACCCAGTTTCCTACAGGAATAATAGACCATTCTCCGTTCAAATCTCTCTCGTCCTCGGGTGCCCCGCACCCCCGATGCCACGTCATGGGGTCATCTAACAGTATATATAACCCAATTTTCCCCTCATTTCATACTCCCTACTTCCTGCTACATATGACTCGGCTACTGTTGGAATGACCTGTGGCAAGTGCAGCGGCTCTTTAGCACGCACAGAGTGTAGAGTCACTAGTAAAAACTCCTCCCTAAAAAGACCCTCGAAGTTTCCCCAGGTGAGGGTCGCCTCATCATAAAACTAGAGCATCAGGCTCCACCACCTCTCTGCTGCTCCCTAACAAAGACTAACAGTTAGGTGCACCATCAAGTCAGCGGGTGTCCCAACTATGTGGAAAACTCATGCTACAAACTCCATCCAGCACCCAGCCGTCTCAAAATATGCCTCACCTCGAAACCTCGGAGGTCTCGGTCGCAGGAACTTGTGCAACGTGCTCAAGCGGCGCTCACCCTCTTCTGCTAGGGCTAGTGGAAATGGTATCCCAATGGGTAGTGGTACCACGGGTGCCTCCACTATGATGGGGCCCTGCACCAAGGCTTTGTCGCTCGGTGGGCTACCATCGCGCTCTCCACTCGGAACTCGTGCTGACTTACTAAGTGAAGACATACTGAAAAGAAACAGGAGCTCCACGATCAAAAGTACACCTATTGAGCTGACTCAAAGTAATCAAAAATAAAACTTTTCAAAAGAAACACACACGCAATCAGTGTTTTCATGCACTGAGTCGGAAATCAGAAGTCAGAGTCCTAGTGTATGGCTACGTAGGTCGCCGCACCCACACAAGTTTCCCTAAACTGATAACCACACCCAAATCACTTAACACTGTTGTTGTTAAAAGAATTAGAGTCCAGTTTCTACAGTAGAACCAACTCCTATGGTACCAATTTTTCACGACCCGTCCTCGGGGCCCGTGCCATGACTACCCCAAGCTCGTCTTCCATAGGCCAGGGGATGGTGACTAGTACTAAAGGCAAATCCCCGATAAAAAGGGATGGCATTGCCTTTAAGCCTATAACACACATAGTCTGAACACAAGTAGAATAAGCAACAAGTACTAATATAAAAAAGAAAGGTGTGCTGAAAGTAAGTTGTCCAGTATACAAACCCAACTGAACAACTAGTACAAGTACAAGTAAAAGGGAAAATAGCTCCTCGATCGTCCACCGAGGAATCCTAACTAAAGGGTAGGTACAGATCTCAAACAACGCATCCCTATGGTAAGTCCCATTTAGTCCAGATCCAAGAAGCCTCCCGTCTGTCACCCTCAGCCTCGATCACTGCTGACCATCGTCTGCATAGAACACAACAAGGTGCGAGCGAAGCCCATGTAGGGGTGAGTATAACAATACTCAATAAGGGACCCTTAAACACCCGAAAGTCTCCCAGAATCCCCTAAGGATAAACCACAGTAGTAAGATAAAATCACGATGTATCAACCATATTTACTGAGGAATATTCCCATACATATACCTAAGTTAACAATCACAACTGGCTCCAACTCTTGAGCCCAACCACATTCTGTTCCACTAGTGTAGAAACAGTCCACAAAGAAAGTACAACACAAGGAGAATCCCATAGGTACATCTCCCAGAATAAAGCCATGTGGGATTCACCACAACACATCCATGAAGAAACACCCATGAAGAAACATCCACCCTTACTTAGGTATATGACCATACATATACCTAGGTCATCAAGAGTACACATCTCATACATGAGGTAAACATGAAGGTAATGACTCAGCTCACACCAGGTATACAAAACATAAAATAGAGTAAGAGATTATTAGTTGTAGCCACTAAATCATCTTTCACTATCGAATGGAAGATATCTATAGAAACCTAAAACAGCAGTCTGTTGAGGTTGTCGATCCTACGTGGGATATCGGTACAAAAGTAGTCATTGTTGAACCCACGGAGGATTGAGGTCCACTCTTGTCGTTGTCAAACCCATGGAGGATCTAGATCCAGTCTCGTCGCTATAGAACCCACGGAGGATCCAGGTCCAGTCTCATCCCTGTCGAACCCACGGAGGATTGAGGTCCAGTCTCGTCACTGTCGAACCCACGGAGGATCCAGGTCCAGTCTCATCACTGTCAACCCCACGGAGGATCCAGGTCCAGTCTCATCACTGTCAAACCCACGGAGGATCCTGGTACAGTATCGTTGCAGTCGAACCCACAGAGGATCCTGGTACAATAGTAGGTCCACGTAGGATCCTAACATCTCAGTCGCAGCTAGCCATAAGATTCCCGCACACAGCACGCTCGATTCCAGAAGGTTCTACTCCTAGAGCCAAGTTTTGATACATCAACTACCACGAAATCTTGAGTTGATGTATCTCGTAGTTCTGTCTCATCATAAGAAACCCAACATGACAGACGGCGCGTCAATCAGACACCCGGTCTGTGAGTTATTGGCATTTCCGTTCCAGGGGCCCGGTTGGTTTTTAGGTTCAAACCAACCCTGCCCAGACCCAAATTATGTCCAAACCTCAAGTGGGGTATTCCAAAAGAATTTTCCTGCTCCAATCCTTCCATTTCTGTAGATGGTTCATCGATCGAACACCTGTAGCACAAGATACAGATGAAAATGTGATTTCGGGTTAAATGGGTCCGGACTGTGATCTAACACAATCCGCAGGTCTGAACTGATCCGAGAGTCCAGCCCGTCCTGAGAGGGCAGCCCGGCCCGAGTGGGCGGCCCATCCCATCAGCGGCCCGGCCCAAGAGCAGCTCGGCCTGAGAGTGGCCCGGCCTGAGGGGGAGGCCGGGCCCGACAGCGGTCCGAACCGAGGGAGCAGCCCAGCCTGAGGGTGCTGCCTGAACCGAGGGTATCCCAACTCGGTGGGGCGGCGGTGTGCGTGTCCTGGCTGGCCAGCCTGCGTAGCCTGGCTGGCCAGCCCGTGTGGCCTGGCTGGCCACGTGGGGGGGGGGGGGGTGTCGCGCCCCCTGCTTCTGATCCGAAACAGCTGGTGCATGGCGCCGGACTGGTAACTGCGGGACCTGAAGGATCCCTCCTGTAGCCCGTACTGGAATTCGGCCGCCCCTGGTTCCTCCATCGCATCGTGACAGCATCGCGGTTCTGCTGGCCTCCGTGTGGCACCGCACCACCTCCATTGTGGCCCGGCCTGGCTGCGGCCTCCAGCTACTCAACATGGCGCGGCGGCGTCATGCTCGTCATCCGACCACTGTGGCCCTTTTGGCAGTGACCCCTTCTTATGGTGCGGCGCGACGGCACCGCGCCCCTCTGGCGACCCGACGACCCTTGGGCTGCCGGTTTTCTTCGCGGTCTAGCCTATGTCGGTCGCATTGCTCCGCCGTGGTCCAGTCTTTCGGCGGCACCATTGCACCAACGTCGTCATCAAAAAACAAGAACAATAAAAAAAGTGGGGAGGTTCGGGATGAGTTCGTGCGGGCCGATCCCTCCTCGTTATGGTGTCATCATTCGGCAATTCGCATTCACAAATTTAATGATGTAGAACAGGTATCAAATCAAATCAAAATCCCCCTACCTCGAGTTTGGTGATCGTTGACGAAGTCGGGGGAAGGCGGACGTCATTCTGTTGATGTCAGAAATTAGGAATAAGTCGGGGACGGCATCTTCAGTTTTCTTCAAAGATGCCACTCCCTCTTTTGTCCCTGTTGAAGAAGGAAGAAGGTGGAAGATGTTCGTCATTCTTTGTTGGAGGTAAATGGCTCCTCCCAAGCTCTCCCTTTTCGCTGCTCCACCCAAGAATAATGCCAAACAAAATGAAATAATAGGATTGCCTATTATTTTATTATTGGCATGAATTTGAAAAGTTTTAATTTAATTATGTTATCTCACTTAATTAAATGGGTGAAGTTGGCCCAATTAATTAGGGAAGGAAGGTGAAGAGGCTCCCCATTTAATTGGGGGTTCCAAGGGGGAAAAGGGAGTTTAAAACCCATGTGGGCCCCACCTTAATAATATCCTCCCAAGGGAGGTTATGCTCAGGTGGGACCCACCTCCAACCTCCCCTTGGAGGTTTCAACCACCAAAATAAAAATAAAGTAACACTATGTTTTTATTTAATTTATTTAAAAACCCCAAAAGACTAACTTCCATTCTCGTCAGAATGCAACTGCGATGAAGGTATCACTATAAAATCATCGATATTGCGAGTTCAAAGGTGCCCTTGGTTTTCAGTTCCGAGCACAAGTTCAAAAGATACAAAATCCCGCTCATCCGTTTACTAAACGTACCCGAAAAAAACTTCAGAAATTGATTTTGGGCACTCTGGGGCTCGGAATCAAGCGCCGTCAGAAACTACGGACTCTTAAAATTCCCATGAATTTAAGAAAAAAATATCCGTGGAATTTATTGGTCTTTACAATATGGTTTTAATATGGCCATAGAATATGATTTTGATAAGCTTTTATGTTATTTAAACCTTACTCTTTACTTTATCCCTGGGTAAATCTGCCTTAACCTTAATCGTGGTAACATATTTTTACTATTAATTATGACAAAAAAAATAAGTTAAAATTATTACCAAATATTAATTATTCTAATTAAAAATATGGAATATATTTTATAACATTCAATTCAAAAATTTGGCATAATTTAACTAAAAATTAAACCTGCACAACATGATGAAAATTGGTTTTTTATAAAAATGGGCTTTAAATATAAAAAAAATATACCAAATTCAAGTATAATGTTGATTCCAATAAAATTTATAGGATTTATTTTTTAATAAATTTAACTTAATAAATTTTAAAACTAACCCAAAATAGAATTTTACTTTGTAAATACTTAAAGATAAAGGACAATTTTCAATAAAAATCAATATTTTCACTATTTATTGAAAAATCTATATTTTTAGAAAATTCTCAAAAATTCAACCTAAGATGTTTTTTACATGATAAATTAAAAAATTCACTTCATTTTTTTAAATAAAAATAATATTATTTAAAATTAATCTTTTAAACAAAACCATAAAATGCGTGAAAACCCAATTTGGTTATAAATATAGATTTTTGCTTTTAACTGAAAAATTACCTAATATTATAATAATAAATATAACTCTATAAAATATAATTAATTAATATTAATAAGTAATGAAATTGAATTGTTATTAAAATTACCTTGTTTGTTACATGTGGTATATAAAATCATAATAAGAGGTAATCCTAATAATTAACATTGACACTTCCATCCCAACTTAATTTTTTTTAGAATTTCCTAAGCTTCATAGAACTCAACTATATAAACCACTACATTACGTAGGATTTAAATCATGAATAATGATTAATTTATGATCTTAACATATTTTATTCTCCTTTTATATTTAAAATTGAATATAAAAAAAAATATCGACATGAAATAACCATGGTGGGACTAGGATAAAATTTGGATTGATTTCCTTTCATATGTGAAATATAACCCTCACATATGTTGAAGAAACATTTTAAAAAATTCAGGGAAATTTATCTATTTATTTATAACATTATATTACATCATGATGAAATTTCTTTATATAGTAATTCCTAAATCATCATGAAACAATTATTCCTTTTTCACCTATCTTTCTCCTTCTAAACTGAAATAAATCTATGAATGTATTGATAATAAATACAAGATGGAAAAAATTTCAAAGTTCATGAATCAAAATATCAAGAAAAGAAGTCATAATTTTCTCTTAATATGAGATTTATCTAAATAACATATTGTGGGATATAATAATTTTGTGAGAAAAATCCATATCTCAGTGAAAAGAAGAATACTATATTGAAAATTCCTCATAAGGTCATCTACCTCTATATTCTCAACTCACATTCAATTGCACTTCAAATAAACTCAGGAATCCTTTAGTTTAATTCATGGTTATTCAATATCAAAATTTAATTACTATCAATATTTAATGCACTCAAAAATAATTCCAAAAATACCTTATATCAACCACCTAAATAAAATCCATTGAAATATCTTCCTCCCATTTTGCATCACCTTTAATGACTGAGAATTATCCACCTATAGTTAAAAAACCTAAATATTCTCACATATTTACTTCTTCAAAAATGAATAAGAATTATATCCCATTACTAAGGAAAACTCCAAAATATTATTATCTATTTGTAATTAATGGGGAGAAATGTAAGAGGGAAAATATAAAATATTTACTCATATGGATATTGAGAGAGAATGAACTCCAAAAAATACTCATATGTTCCTGAACACATACTTCATAATGGGATTCATAATTATATCCATTTCTTGTCCATTTTTTAAACAAAATCCATTTTGATTTCCCCACAACCCACATTATCCTTAATGAAATCATATTTATGTTAAATATATTTATTCCTCAAATATTGCACTATAATATTTTAAATATTAATTTAAATATAGTCATCATACCCAACGACTAATGTATATGTGACTTCTTATCTTATATATTCATGCTATAATTTCATCCATATTATTTGAGCAATAATATATGATTTTACCACATATAGAGCTTCTTTTGTGATAATTTTGAATGGATTTTTATTTTGATTGTTTCAAGAAACACTTATTATACTAATATATAATGCTCCACCAATATTTATATTTTGGTATCAAACATCACTTTACTTATTTAAATTTGAATAATCATAAAATATGAATTGGTTTGTTTTTATCATAACTCAAAAGATAATTATGTTTTACTTTTATAAAAATCATGATATACATTTCTTAAATAAAATATGAATCCTAGGGATTTCTTTGGATTCAAGCATATAATATAGCATCATAAAAAAAATTGGCCTCTTAGAACAGTAAAGAAGAGTAAACTTCTATAAAACTTTTAAAATCTATTTTATACACACTATTATAATTTTTTCCACGGAAAATTAGATCCTAATAGTGATAAGAGTATATACCTCTCCCAAGGGAAAGACGACGTATCCACTATGGTCACCGAAGTCATCACCTAGATCGTCACCTACTCCATGCATCCCAACCAAGCATAGATGCTGGAAAATAGACCCACGTAGCCATTGTGGTCCTCATCGGAGTAAGAAACACAACAAAACCCACCTAGGTCGCTGATTCGCCCCATCGCTCACCGGCCGATTTAGAGATAGGGGTTGTTTGTTTTAATGGGCTTATGTTGAACTTATTTAGGGAAATGGGTTTATTAAGCACCACTTCAAGCGGCGCTTTGATATAATGACACAAAGCGCCACTTGAAGTGGCGCTTTGATATAAAAATCCAAAGTGCCACTTCAAGTGGCACTTTAGTTTTTTTCCCACCTAATTACCCATTATATATATTTATAATAAATCTATATTTATAATATAATTATAAATATAAATATATTTACATATAAATAATAAATAAATTTTAATTTATAAATATGTATTTAAGATTATATTTATAAATACATAAATATATATTTACAATAATAAATAAAAATATATAATACAAAGATATTTAAATATAAATAAATCTAAGGAATTGTGATTATGTATTTATAAATATAATTTTAAATATATAATTATAAATAAGGATCTATTTATATAAATATATATTTACAATTATAAATATAATGGTATAAACTTTTATAATTAATAAATATAATTGTGTATATATCTAATTACAAATATATATTTATAAATATAAATATATTTAAATAAAAAATATATCTATAATTATAAATAATTATATATTTATTAATAAATAAATACTTATAATTATATATTTATTTATAAATTATTAATAAATAAATACTTATATATTTTTAATTAACACTTATTAATTATTTATACTTATTAATTATTTATACTTATTAATTATTTATACTTATTAATTATACTTATTAAGTATAGATACTTCTTAATTATACTTATTAATTAAAAAAACTTATTAATTATACTTATTAATAAGTATAAATAATTAATAAGTATAAAAAAACAAAGAACCACTTCATGTGGCGCTTTGTGTTTGTGTTTTTTTTGTCTGATTTTGTGTATGTTTTATTTATATATTTAAATAAAAAATATATTTTTAATTATATAATTTTAAACCTATCTTTGTAGATAAATATTTATAATAATATAAATATAAATATATTTACAAATATATAATTTGGAATATATTGTTACATATATATTTAAAATTTATTTATAAATATATTTAATATTAATATGTAAATATATATATATATATATATATATATTGTAATTATATTTATACTTATATATTTATAAATATATATTTTTACATATATATATAATTTTAAGTCTATAATTACTAATCTATATTTATATAGTTATAAGTATTTATATATAAATAAATTTAAAATATTGTTAAACATATAATAAATTGTTAATAACAACATTATTATTTGAAAGCTAATAAATTTGAAATATTTTTAAACATATAATAAATAGTTGAAAATAAAAATAATTTCATAAAAAATATTGACTGAAAATAATTTATAAGCTTTAAAATCCACCTACTTGAAACTTAAAAAAAATTCAAGTAAGTGTTTTTGAAATATTATAAAATATAAACTATAAGAGAAATATAAATGACACTTAAACATGGATTAAACATATAAGAAATAGTTGGAAATAAAAAGAATTTCATAAACAATGTTGATAAAAAAATTATAAGCTTTTAAAGCCTCGTACTTATAACTTAAAAATGATTCAAGTATGTGACTTTGAAAGCCTATAAAATATAAACTATACTAACAATATAGATGAAACTTAAAACATTGATTAAACATACAATAAATAGTTGAAAATAGAAAATAATTTCGTAAAAAATATTCATCAAAAATAATTTATAAGCTTTTAAATCCACCTATTTGAAACATAAAAATGTTTCAAGTATGTGACTTTTAAAGAATATAAAATATAAAATATAACACTAATATAAATGAAACTTAAAATATGGATTAAACATATAATAAATAGTTTAAAATAAAAATAAATTCATAAACAATGTTGTTCAAAAATAATTTATAAGATTTCAAATCCACCAACTTGAAAGATAAAAATGTTTCAAGAATGTGACTTTGAAAGACTATAAAATATTAACAAAATATAAATGAAACTTAAAATATGGATTGAACATATACAAAATATTTAATAATTAATTATTTAATTAGTAATATATTTATTAATTATATAATTTTTAATTTTCTAATAATTAATATGTTAATTATTAATATAAATATTAATTATACAATATTTAATTAGTTAATTAGTAATATAATTATTAATTATTATTATTCATTATAATTATTAATTATTAATGGTTAATTATTACTTATTTAATTACTAATTAGTAATTTGAATTTATAAATATTTTTACAAATATATAAGTATAAATATAATATTTTTAAATATTTAAGTTGTCACGTAAAATATTTTTTGTTTACTATATGTTTATTTTTCTTTTCATTTTTCAATAAATTATTATATGTATAGTCTGTGTGAAAAATTTTATTTAGATTTTACTTGTACTGCATAATTTATAAGCCTCTACAGTCACATACATGAAGCATAATAATGTTAAAATTATGAGACTTTGAAAATATATAAATTATTAATAGTTAATTTAAATTAGTTTGTATTTACTATATTTTTGATTTTATTGTGATTTGTCTTAAACAACTATTACTTATCATAGTAAATATGGTTTTTAATATATACAACATGACATCCGAAACATCAATGATGATGCCCCCCGGTGCCACAATGTGGCGTCTGAATCTCACGTCCTCTCTACATCCGACGTTTGTGTCACTCTGGTGTCCTAGCTACAGGTTCCTCCTATTCCGGTGCTTCTACTACCACCACATGGTGCTATGTAGAGGACTGACCAAAACCATGTAAGGAGGACAGCCCAAAATCATATGGGGCACCATATGGCTCTGAAGCTCATATAAATGGTAGAAATGGGGCACTGAAGAAGGCCTCATTGGGAGAGGGGGGCGCCATAAGCTGTGTGACTGCACCCTGACTGAAATCCATAGTAATCTATGGAGACGGCATTTGTGGTATATAATCATCTCCAAGCTATTTAATATCATCAGTCGGCTGGGCCGGATCCTCTCTCTTTGGTGCGGCGGCATCTGCAGGAGCCGCTCTCGGATGTCTATGTCGTCAACTCTACCCCTCCTGATGTGCTCATCTATGTCATCCAGCTGGCGGAAGTAGTGGCGGTGCATCGTCCTCAGTAGGCATAGTAGGGACATCGTCATCCTCAGGAGCTTTAGCTGGAGGATATGGATCAGGATAATCCTATGGATCCTCATCAAAAAAATTGTAATGTATCAACCAGAGATGATTGAGGAGAGCTGACACATTCTGATGAACTACATCCCGCCTAATATATGCATCCTTATGAGGCTTTGTGGTATGTTCAAGATGACCAATGGCGTCTACCTACAAATGAAATAACATTCAAATTAATACCAATAATGAGTTAAACAAAAATAATAACTCTTAGTAAACATACCAACTGTTGAATGCCAATCCTCAGACGTGTAAGATGCATGATGGTGTGATGTCGATACCAGTCTACATAATCCCCCTGAGCAGATAACTGACTATGTGTTGTGGTATATCCAAATATAAAGATACTAAATCTGTCATGTGTGTCCTACAACATGATATAAGATGCATGAAATCCATGCCAGTTTGTCATTTGTTTTCCTGTAAGCACAATCGAATGTAAATCGGCAGCATATCCTGGTGGCATGGGTATATGCTCTATGAAACCGAACTGGCACATGACCCGATCTGGCTGGTGCCACTCAATGATGTAAAATTGGATGAGTAGCACCATTGAAGCACGATCTCCAACCCTAGCTGTGCAGTAAGGTGGAAGTGATGTGTAGACATGACCGGTATACGGAGTCCATGAAACCTGAAATGTAAACTCAAAAAAATAATTCATATATTAGCATGAAAATGTTACTGAGATTATATTTAAATAACTTAAAATAGTGATAACAAAACAAATTTGACAATAAAAATGTACTGTTTAACTTACATCAACAGGCACCATGGCGTCGAATATTTGTCGGAAGATGTGCAAAATATGTCTAGGAGTATGTGCATACTTCTAAGACTTACTCCACCTGGTTAAAAAGATTAATATATGGTAATTTTATAAAAAAATATACAAAATTACTAAATAACTTAAAGTAATGACTTATAAATATCATTGTCCCCGAGGACAGTCCTGAAATAGCTCTAATGCAAGTGGTGTGATGGCTTGAGGAGCGATGTGTGGAAAATGTTCCTAGGACCACATCTGTACAAAGACCATGCAATCGGTAATCTGATGTGAATCTACCTGATAATTGGTACAGATTGATCTATATATATGTGATAATACAGATGAACCCCAACTGTATATATCCATCTGATCTAGATCCTCAAGTAATGGGAGGTACATCATGTGTACCAAAGTGGTTGAGTATTCAACACAGAAGATGCCTCTGAGCATCCGCAAAATGTATGCACGTGTGTACTGAATAAGTGTATCCTCATCTGCATCATAGGGAATGATGTATAAATGCAGATCAATCCACCTCATGCGCAAGTGCGAACCATGGAGAACACCTTGTGCGCCGACGACGTCAATGCCTAGTAGCCTCTGTATGACTTCAGCCCAGTCGCCTCTACTGGTGCCCGTAACTACATGTCCATAGATGGTTAACCCCATCATTTTGGTGACGTCCTATAAAGTGATGGTCATCTCCCTTTCTGGGAGATTAAATTTGTGTGTCTCTGGAAGCCATCTCTCAACTAATGCAGCAATCAAATGGTGATCAATGGTCTTGAAGTCACACATAGCAACTCCATAAAATCCCACATGTCTAAGGTATGTACAAATAGCTGTCGGGGGTGCCTCGTGATAGAAATGATGTGCTCTCCAAATAGCAAGATGTCTGACTGGTCGTCGCGCCAACACATTGCACGACACGTGCATCTCCTGGGTAGATAATAGTGGCTACTCCATTTGAATTTAAAAACAGTAAAACATTAATTTCATTTAAGATGTTACATTTATCATGTAAGGTATGAAATTTATCATATAATGATTGAAAGAAGCAAAAACGCATTGTGTAACTTATGTTGTCTCCCATGTGGGGGTGTTGGGGTGAAGACGTTCAGAGTTTCCTCACTTTTGTTTTGTGACCATTGTAAGTTCATCTTTCATTATAAAAGTATGATAACATTTTCATTTCATAGTTAAAATGGTTTTGTTTTTTTGAATGTGAACCTTCAAAATGTTATCACTGCATGAATAGCTTTAAAAAACCAACACCAACTCAAAAAAAAGGAATCTACCTGTATAATAAAACACTCTAGCGTAGTGTGTAGGTTCATTTAAATGTTGTATTTTGTTTAAATCTACTCGTGAAGTGGTGACAGTTCAACAAAGAATGTCAATTTAAATCATGGTAACATTGACAGTTTGGATTATTTTTGAATGTATATAATAATTTGTATTTATTTAATTCAATTAACCAATGTTTGAAATGTTTATAACATATAAGTAAATTTTCTAAAAGTTACCCTATATACAAATAAGAAAAAGATGATTATAAATGTTCATAAGGATAAAAATGATTACATGTAAAAAAATTTATAGCAAATGATAGGGTACATGATTCATTTAAACCATTTGATGATTTCTCTATGCGTCTAGGGAAACGTGTCTTCGTATGACCTTCCTGACAGCATATGTTGCACCTTCGTCCAGCTGGTTGTTCACTAGGCCAATCCATCTCATTTTGAATACAAGTAGACTTTGGCCTCCCTTTAGGTCGAAGTCTAGTGTTGTTCTGTAGAAGCGTGGGTGCGCCATCAGACAACCGAAAATTCTAATATTCCCCGATTGGCATCCACGGAGTATTGTAGCAAGAGTTTATGCTCTCGAGCCGATAAGCTGGATCAACGAACTGCTCCCAAGATACGTGTACAGAAGCACATGCAACAATCACATGGCCGCAAGGATATCTCTATGCCTAAAAGTTTCCACATTCACAGTAACGTTTCCCCAATAAAACAACTCCTACACGACCTTTGCTACAAGCAATAGCATCACTGGGCTCAGCAAACTCAAATATTTGATATGGACGATTAAATGTAGTTACACAGTAATTTGCAGCCTCCTGGATAACTGCATCTAGATCATACTAAAAATGGTGTCCATAGCACATCCCTCTGTTCAAGCCCTCTTCAGCCTACTTTCCTCATTCCAGAAAGTACTTTACACTATGATAGAAGGTCTCTTGTACCAAACCAGTAATTTAGATTTATGACATTGGTCTAACATTATATTATAATTATAGCTATTATGAGTAACATATAACCAAATATTCATATTTACCTGTGATAGGTAATTTTTGAACTCCCTTGAAAACTCCATTTATACATTCTATAATGTTGGTCTTCATATGACCATATCTCCTCCCATCATCATATGCCAATGACCATTTCTTCTTTGGAATTAGCATCATGTAATCATACACTTCCGAATTCACTCTGTGAATATCTTGAAGATGCTCTTCCATCCTTTTTTCTTGAGGCTCATATACTATCAAACAAGAACTCATCTGAACAGATATAAAAATTACTATGACAAAAAAAATTAAAACACAAAAGTATTTTCATACCAATTTTTAAGATTGCCTTCTTCATCGACTCATTTTTCAACTTCTTTCACAAATTGCTGGCAATGTGTCAAATACAGTATCGATGATGGGCATAGGTTGGTCTCCACGTAAGACCCTCAGACTGGACCGCCTCCTTGATTTCACGGTGTCGATCTGAAATAAGACAAATCACTTCTGAATCCATAACAAACTCTTGGAGACATGAAAAAAACCATCTCCATGATGAGAAGTTCTATTTCTCCACAATTTCAAATTCCAAACATATAGGGGCTCGATTTCTATCTTGTGTGGAGGAAATCAATAAAGTTCATGTATAATTTCTATACAGAAATGTGCCATCAATCTGTATAAACTGCTTGCAATGTCTAAAAGCCACCACACATGGTAAAAATGTCCAAAATAATCTATCAAACACAACCATTGAACGATCAACTTGGTTGTGTTGGTTAACATATTCAGCAGTATGTAACTGATAGACCACTTGATTATTGTGGCATAAAAGCTCCAAAATTTGTGGTAAAACATGAAAAGAGTCGTCCAAATCACTATACATTATCACAATAGCCATTTGTTGTACCGCCCATGCCTTCCCGTAAGAGATTTGATACACAAAAAGTTGTTTTATTTACTCCATCACCAGAACCACAGGAACGTCTTGACATGCTTTAATCATTTAAAAAATAATAGTTAAAACAAACTAAAAATATAATGAAGAGTGTTCCTGTGACAAGCTTGGGTTCACACAGGTGTGTGTAGTAAATCTAGTGATGTGCCAGCTGTGAAAATTGTTATCAATTCTAGCTCACATACGCATTTGATAGTTCGATTCATATTTTTCACAATGAATCAAATAGTAAGACCTCTTTGACTCTTCTACAACATAAGAGTAATTTCTTTTGATGTTATATTGTTTTATTACATTTTTCATTGCTTATTTTCTATCAAACTCTCTAACAATATAATTAAAACTACCATTTCACACTCGATTTGTGCCACCAATGATTCCTAGAAATTATGAAATGGGAGTGATAACTGACCAATAAAATTATGGAAAGTGATTCATGCCTTCAGTCGACCATGAAGACAACAGTGGAGGATGGTTCAATAGTCATTTGAAACTCACATGAGTAGGCACAAACTGTTCTTATACATTCTCTTCTTCTTCTTCAACTTCATTTTCATCTGCTTCTTCAAAATTGTCAGCATCCTCAAAATCATCGACTAATGCATCTAAGGTATGTGGAGGACTATCCATTGAAACTATGGTTGAGGGAAATGATGGAATAACTACCGATGCTGATGGAACTTCTTGATTTGTAGGATCATATGACACAGTCTCATGACATTGAGATGGTCCCACTTCCAATGTGGATGGAACCTCTATTATTGCTATAGAGACATACAAATTCATCATCTGATTCTCAGGTAGATACTTAACCAATGAAAGTACATATTCCCAATCTTCATCATCATTTACCGGATAAGCCACATGCCAAAACCTATCTATATATTGAATATGTCTGAATGTGATGGACTCTATCAGTTGATTCCTCGCCAGTTTTAACTTTCGATGAATTTTCCTTTGCGCAGCTTCCAAAGTAGGACATCCTCCAAGCATCACAGCAGCTTCTGGATGTATACTATAACTATATCCTTGTTATATCTCTGCTATTTTACCATTGCAATAAATATAGGTAGCCATTTTTTTATCTACAATACACCATGTTTATAGATTAAATCTGATTAGAGAATCAAATTATGTATGCATGCTTCTAGTAATTTAGGTTGGAATCCTAATCCCTCCACCAAATCAATATGTTCAAACCATATTGATGTGTAAATCTTTATACAACCCACAATTTTGTGTTACTTACCCAAAAATAGAAGTCAAACATATTCATACATATCCACATGCATTATATGCATGATGTACACGAACAGATCATGTAAAAGCATAGATTTATATGAAATTGAAAAACTCCACATGAGTAAGCCCAGAGCGACAGATAGCGAACCCCATTCACTTTCCTAGACAAGGCAGGACTCCAATAAATTAGGTGGTCTTACCCAAATCCCCTCTAACCAGGGATACTTTACTCAAGAGAGCATTCATTTCATGAAAAATCTAACACTTGATATGAAAAAATATATATAACTACTAAATTCAAGTTTATAACTTCATTTACAAACTGAGGTCAAGGTAGATGGAAAACTAAATTAATTATCATACCTAGAATGTAATGCAAGGGTATATTGAAGAAGAAATATATAACTACTTCTCTAATTAATATAACTACTTCGCTAATTAATATAACTACTTCAATAATTAATATAACTACTTTGCTAATTAATATAACTACTTCGCTAATTAATATAACTACTTCTCTAATTAATATAAATACTTCGCTAATTAATATAGCTAATTCTATAATTAATATAACTACTTCGCTAATTAATATAACTACTTCACTAATTAATTACATAGTTAGATTGAAGTAAATTCCTATTTAGATTTAAGTAATTTCTTAGTTATATTTAAGTAATTGCCTAGTTAGATATTAATTAATTTCCTAGTCACATTTAAAAAATAGCCTAATCACATTTAATTAATTCCCTAATCACATTTAATTAATTCCCTAATCACATTTAAGTAATTCCTTAATCACATTTAATTAATTCCCTAAACACATTTAATTAATTCCCTAATCACATTTAATTAAGTTCCTAATCACATTTAAATAATTCCCTAATCACATTAAATTAATTCCCTAATCACATTTAATTAATTCCCTAATCACATTTATTTAAGTGCCTAATCACAGTTAATTAAGTGCCTAATCAAATTTAATTAAGTTCCTAATCACATTTAATAAAGTGTTGAATCACACTTAATTAAATGCGCAATCACACTTAATTAAGTGCCCAATCACACTTAATTAGGTGCAAAATCACACTTAATTAATTACCTCCTTATAATTAATTAATTACCTTCTTATAATTAATTAATTACCTCCTTATAATTAATTAATTACCTACTTCTAATTAATTAATTACCTTCTTATAATTAATTAATTACCATCTTATAATTAATTAATTACCTCCTTATAATTAATTAATTACCACCTTATAATTAATTAATTACCTTCTTATAATTAATTAATTATCATCTTATAATTTATTAATTATTGTCTTATAATTAATTAATTATCTACTTATAATTAATTAATTAGATACTTATAATTAATTAATTAGATACTTAATAATTAATTAATTTGCTACATTATAATTAATTAATTACTTAACTACATTATAATTAATTAATTTCTTAACGATAATTAATTAATTGCTTAACTGTAATTAATTACCTCCTTATAATTAATTAATTACCTCCTTATAATTAATTAATTACCTCCTTATAATTAATTAATTACTTGTAATTAATTAATTACCATCTTATAATTAATTAACTACCATCTTATAATTAATTAATTACCTACTTACAATTAATTCATTACCTATTTATAATTAATTACCTACTAATAATTAATTACCTACTTATAATTGATTACCTACTTATAATTAATTACCTACATATAATTAATTAATTATTTAACTACATTATAATTAATTAATTGTTTAATGGTAATTAATTAATTTCTTAACAGTAATTAATTAATTGCTTAAGGGTAATTAATTACCCGCTTATAATTAATTAATTAACTCATTATATTTAATTAATTACCTCCTTAAAATTAATTAATTACCTCCTTAAAATTAATTAATCACCTCCTTATAATTAATTAATTACCTCCTTATAAATAATCATTTACCTCCTTATAATTAATTAATTACCTCCTTATAATTAATTAATTACTTATAATTAATTAATTATCTCCTTATAATTAATTAATTACTTATAATTAATTAATTAACTTCTTATAATTAATTAATTACCTTCTTATAATTAATTAATTACCATCTTGTAATTAATTAATTACCGTCTTATAATTAATTAATTACCTACTTATAATTAATTGATTACCTATTTATAATTAATTACATACTTATAATTAATTAATTACACACTTATAATTAATTAATTACATAACTGCATTTTAAAAAAACTATTACTATATCTAAATATAACAAAATAATTATAAACTAATTCTATGAATTACATAAATATTTAAATAAATAAAAATATTAAATAAATTTAAAACAATAATTACCTCAAATTTGCGGAGAGGAAGCTATGCGAGCAGAGCAACCGAAATAGAGAGAGAGAGAGCCAAACTAGAGAGAATGTGTGTGAAGATGGGAAGTGAGGGTGAGAAATAGGGGGCGAGAGTCGATTTTATAGGGATGGGGAGGCCTAGGCCCCACTTGAAGTGGCGCCAAGAGGCTAATGCCAAAGGTATCAGCGCCACTTTAAGTGGTGCTGATGCATAGCGCCACTTCAAGTGGCTTTATCCTCCCAAAATCAGTCAAGTGACACTTGAAGTGGCATTTTGACCCATTTTCCAAATTATATCTAACATGCACCCATTATGATAAAAAACCTACACAAAAAATTTATCCTCGCACGCCACATTCAACAGCAACCCTCGGCCTCCATCTCGCTAGTCACGGTCATGTGCCATCGTCTACATCAAGCCATGGTGTGTCACCCCCATCACACACATCTTCCCGACCCACAAATATAACCTGACATCATCCCAGGATCAAGATAAAAAAACTGAAAGTCACCAACACTCATTATCATCCAATGCCAAGTCCAGCATCGCCATTGAAGCCACCTTCAACACCTCCTATTCAGGGTCATCTCACTGGCACTCCCCAGCACCACCCCTCTGAATCCCAGATCTCATTGTTTGTCTGAAGCTTTGAAGAGCCTCACCAGGGTCCCACCATCGGGATCCCACTCAGCCCCACTAGGATCCTAAAATCCTCTCAACTGCTCTGAGGTCTCCCTAGGCCTACTCCCCATTACATCGTCGCTGAACATGTGCTGGAAAAGGGATCGGCCTGCACTCCACACCATATGACAGCTCCAGCCAGCCCATTATCCAATCGTCCACCTACGCCCCTTGTTTTTCCACCACCTTTCAGCCACCTTCAGTATACCCTACAAAAAATTAAGATCATAAGAATACCATGGAATACATCCCTTTTTGATAGAAACTCCACTAGATACCGATGATCCATCCTTATCCTTTTGCCCCAAGCTCATTGACAGATTCCATAATTGACTGAATCCATACTATTTCCCATAGAAACCAACCAAAGTTATTGTATTCTATACCTCACCCCTGAGGGTTTCACAACCAGCCTTCATATCAAGCAGCTCATTCCACTTATGCAGGCATCAAATATCAAAATGATCCTTGTTCCCAACCACAAAAACATCCACCAATTTTAAGTGATTTGCATGATCACCATAAATTGAAAGAGAGAGAAACTCTCCTCCTCTAGAGATATAACCTCTCATGATTTAACTTATAAAGTGTCATTATCATTTCTCATTTCAATTTTAGAAATTAATATTCTATTATTGGACTTACCTGAGATTATTTAAGTTCTAACTCAATCATATCTATAAAAAAATTCTTCTAGATCTATATTTTTTTAACTATTTATAAGATAGATATTATTTTTTCTAATCCTTACACATTACTATAAATCATATAATCAGCTAGTGTTTTATGAAAACTAGTTGTATAAATTTATTTCTCATCTTGTTAATAATTATATCCTTCATGATATTCTTTAGTCTCATTATCAAATGTTAATAATTTTTGTGAAGTATCACGAACCTCCATATTGATAACATCAATTCTAAAAATAATCCACCTGATATTTTTATTATAAATCATAGAGATTCTTCCACTAGATGTATAACCATGAAAAATATATTTAGCAGCTCTTTTATAAAATTTTCCCAAATTCATTAGATTTTAGTAATTAAAGGGTTAGATGATTATCTCAAGTTATTCAAATTTTAATTCATTCCAAATGATATATTTTATGTTATTATGACTCAATTTGGAATAAGAAAACATTGATTTTTAATGGTGATGTTTTGTTTCTTTTCCCCAAAAATTATTTCTTGCTTCATTTTATAACATGGATCTTACCGTATCTACCAAACTCATTTTTTCACTCCCCTAATCCATTTTTTTGAGGTGTATAAGAAAGATATTTATACCTAAATTGTTAAATTATTCTCATGATGTGCTTCAAATTCCAAATTTAAGTGTTTAGATCAATTGTCTAATCAAAATATTTTGGTAATGTATCCTATTTACTTTTTAGCATCATAATAATAACTTTTACATCTCTCAAGATATTTTTATTTTATTCATATAAACAAATCATATAGTATAATAGTATAATAATAATAATGTTAAGAAATAATTAACTCTATTATATTATTTTAGACTCATCGGGCTACACACACCAAAATATATGATTTCACGGAGCCTCTTTGTTTTAATCTCTACTTGGTTGTGACAATTTTTCACTCTCTTCCCATTGTGGTAAATATCTAAAAAATTATCTCTTTCCCTATTGATCTTGAAAACAGTTATTAGAAAATATTAATGTAAATGTCTCTATGTGTTCTTCCAACACAAGGGATTATGTCTTCAATTCCATAATTTATTCTCCTCCATCATTCCCAAGAAAAAATAATTTTTATCACCACTAATTTTTAAAAATATATATTCAGTTTTCCACTTCCCCTATTGATAATTAATCTATCCTTTAATATTATAAAGAAAATTTTAATTTTTTTAAAATATTACCTTACTACCATTATTGAACAGAGGAGATATACAAAACTAAAAATGTATCAACCCATCAATGAAGTGAACTTACTATAATGTGATTTTATTATCATTGATTTGAGTGATTAAAATTCCTTTATCATTAAGGGGTATTATTTTTAATACTTATGAAAAATACATCATATTATTGAATTTTCTTTAGATTATTTTTATTACTAATCATATTCTATGAGAATCCAAGATCCATGTTCAAAGGATTATCAACCTTCAATGCTTTATAGTAACCCTCCACTAGTATTAACTCATCATGAACTTTAATCAAGTTTTTATGAGATTTGGAATTACATATTTTCCCACTAAGATATAATTATAAGGAAATAATTAGTGGTGTTCCCTAGTTATTCACACCAATGAAAATTTTATGCATGTGTACCAAATCTATTTTGTACATTAACTTCATTTTTTAGATATTATGTTAGTCTATTCACTATATTTTCATATTATCTTAAACATAAATCATTACCTATTTATTATCAAGATAATGATATTATACCAAAAAACATATGTTGTCTTTAACATATTAAAGGAACAGACTTAGTAAGGGGAGTTAATTGAGTCCTTTAAATAAATTCACCATTTTTAAACTTACTTATTCATGTTTTTTGACTCTATCCTTTTATTTTAATCAGATGATTCCATGGATATTAAATTAAATTAATGATACCAGACACAAAATATTTTTATAGTGGTTTGGGGCTACATTGTATATCCCCTAGTCCACTCCACCAACACCCATTTCAGGATTGGTGAATTTATTCAAAACCTTCTCTTAGTTATTTTATAGTTGAGTACAAGAAATTAACACTTAGTGTAAGTCCTTTTCTGAACCTTTAGATCAATTTACTGGGGACCTCACAACTAATTACATGTAGTTGACACTTCAATCCACAATTATTTACAAGAATCTAACATTTAACCCAAATAGATGAGGCATAGAAATGAAAATGGTTGACAATAAATAGCTTCCTCATCAACTAACCATAAATGAATCTTTTCCATACACTACTATAAATCTTCCCTTTATAAGTGTGTAAAAAGTTTTTTATTAGAACTAAAAAATCACTAATTTTTTCATTCTCGTGACTTCCTTCCATTCACGTTGTCATCTAGGCATAGTGCTTAGTAGCACTCTAATGCTCGATTGAGTTGGCATTCCAGAATCAAGGTAGTTGATCCCAAAAAGGAAGGCAAAAAACCACCTAAGTGTATCGGTGAAATGCTAAGACCCTTTTCATTGAACTATAACTATTAAAGTAGAGTATTGAGGTGGGTGAAGTCGATAATAAATAGTGAATTTGAGATAGTAAGCACCTTTAAAAGCTATCCTCTTTTATTAGAGCTAGGAAAAACACTAATAAAGGAACCTTGTATAAAAATTGAAAAAGGTGGACTTTATCAGCACTTTTTTTTAGCATTGATAAAGGGTGACTTTATCAGTTATTTTCACTAATACAAAAATAGGCAAGGGAAGCGACACCTGTTATCAGTGCTAAGAAAAAAGCGCTAATAAAGTAACCCTTTATAAGTGCTAAAATTTTAGCAATGATAAAGGAATTATTTATTATTGCTTTTCTAGCACTGATAAATAAGCCCCATATCAGTGCTTTTTTCTTAGCGCTTATAAAGAGTATGCTTTATAAGCACTAAAAATTAACTGTTAAATAAATCCTTTATCAGTGCTCAAAAAGTGTTGATAAAATCACAGTCTCATATTTTATAAAATCTGGTGCACAGTATCCACTGTTTATCACTCCCTCAAGCCCTCATGGTGTTTTACCCCTGTGACAACTCCCCCCCCCCCCCTCTGATATTCTCTTTGTTGGACCTCTGTTGGTAGCCCTACTCCTTATCATTCCCCGTGAACCCATTCTGTAGATCCTCCTCCCCGCAAACCCTACTTCCTCCTCTCCACTGGACCCTACTCCCCGTGAACCCTACTTCTCTATTTTTCAACGATGGTAGATCCTCTTGTTCACCTCCCACTCGCAGTTGCGCCTTCCCCTCCTGACATAGCGTAGAAGGATCCTTGACCGCTCAACGCTTCTTATCTCCCTTAATCGTGGGTGTGATCTACTCTAGGTAAGTCTCCCACTTCTCCTTTTAGGTTTATTTTTGGTGGATAGGTTTTGTGAGAGTAGATTTCATTAGGTTGATGTTTGGATTCTTCCCCATGATCATCACCCTTGTATTAGACGCTAACTAACATAGAGTTATAACAATATATGTCACAAAATAACACAAGTAGTGGATTCTTATACTTGGTTAGAATATTATTTGAACTAAAGTGTTACTTTTTTATGATTCCCCATGGTTCCTTGTGATTTTTGGAACTATAATTTATTTTTCACCAAGTGTTATATGTATGAGGGTTTTATATTCTCATGCAACCTCGAGATAGACCTTGTTATACATGAATATTCTATTAATTTTGAGTTTTTTTCCTCATCCTTCTATTGGAGTGGGTTTATCTATACTATGGAAATTGGTCTTATTGTAAACCCCTTCATGAAAAAGAAGAGTTTTGATAGTACCCGACTCATTATTAATTGGTTACACTTTGTGGGTGTCATGATGTGCTAGTGATTGTTTTTATGGGGAAGGTTCTATTTATGATAGATATTATGACCCCTCAAATATAGAAAGTGTATCCAACCCTGTGGATGTTAAGTTATATTTCCCTTAGTTGGTGAGCATGGTTTTATGTGATATATGCAAGAAGAATACTCTTATTCCCTATGAATCTCGACGAATTCGGGAATGCTTCGTAAGGGAGACTTATGGTTGACCCTTGGTAAGGATATAGTGTATGAATCAACCCATATACCAGAGATGATGAGTGTATTTGTGAAGTTATAGTGTTCTAAATTGAATCTCTCCTTGAGACAGTTCATAGTGGAGCCTATAATACATTTAGGTTCATTTATTATTAAACCAAGATTCATGGAGTGGCCTCCAGTCTTTATGCACTAGGTCCACAGAAGATGATGAGATTGGAGTAGCGAATCCATGGAAAGGTGAATGGTATTCTTTGGAAAATTACTTTGGGTTTAGATTGTGGTATGAACATGTGAGAATTTGTATTTGGGTGGTTAATTATTTTTAGGATTGTGGGATGTTTCACAACTTCAATCAATGGTAAATTCCACAAATCCTTATTTAATGTTAAGGATAATTTAACGGTGGTTTCAAATTAGTGAACTTCTATGACCAGTTGTTTCTAGGTTCTAGTCTAGAAGTTTTTTTCTTGAAAATGGGAAGACACCATGCACTTCATTGGGTAGATAGTGATTCTTACCTGATACCTATTATGGGTATCAAGATTGTTATTTTGAATGGAGACTGCTCTAGTAAAAAACTACCCTTTGTATGTCAGGCCAAGTGATTTTGGTTAAGTAAACCTACACTATGGAGAACCTGATTACGTGATGGGGGATGAATTTATTCTCGGGAGATTGTAAATGTCTTTCACTTGGTTGGATTGTATTTCATCTCTTTTTTTAAATCCATTAATTTATGTTGATCAATTTATAGACCAACCTCTAGTGGTTTGGGGGAATTCAACATGTAATACTAATCTTTGGATGGCTATATTAGTGTTTTATGATTATTCCTATAGTTTGATTTGATATTTTAATCTTTTAAGGTAGTGATCTTCTGGGATGTAGGGTTAGCAGCACCCAGCCACAGTAGGTGTGTGATGCAAGTATCGTCTTAGGAGGCACTTTCATTAATAGGTACCTCAAGGATATCCCAATACTACAAGGAATTTAACATGATTGTGATGGGTATAGACATATCACATTTCATTTTATTAACATTAATGCTATAGTCAGAGAGGCAGTCGACGAATAGCCTAAGCAGAGGAAGGAACTTGAGAAAGGAGGTCTGTACAGCACTAAAGTGATGGAGGAGATCGGGGAGCAGCATGAGGGGGATGGAACTTTGGTTTGATTCTACTAATACTACCCCTAAGTGAATTAGAAATGTTCTTCCCGCTAATATTCTTTGATATGATGGTTCATTTGATGCTTCACTTAGTGAGAGAGATTCGACTTTGTGGTCCTATGCACTATAGATGAATGTACCCCATTGAACGGTATATGAAGATTTTGAAAGGGTATGTAAAAAATAAAAGTTGTCCAGAGGGTTGTATAGTGGAGCGATATATTGTTGAGGAAGCCATTGAATTCTGTACTGAATACCTATCTGATGTGGAAAGCATTGGTCTCTCGAAATCTCGTCACACTGGACGCATTGAGGGTGAGGGAATTTCTGGAAGAGATGTTGTGACAATAAATATTACATATCAGGAGAAATCACACCTTATTGTTTTGTATAACAGTTGAAAGGTTGCTCCATATATTGAAACCCACAAAGAAATTATTAGGCAGTTTAATCAATCAAGGGCTGAAAATGGATATCAAATGCACATAATCAGCAGTTTATAGGATGGTTTTAGGACCATATTTTTAAGGATTTAGATGAAAATCCGAATTCAATTTCAGAATGACTTTGATGGCTAGCCTCCGGACCAATTGTGTATGTATTATCTTATAATGGTTATGTAATTAATGGTTAAACATTCTATATAGATGAACATGATAAAGATAGTACCATGAAAAATAGTAGAGTTACACTTGTGGCTGAAGCGATGCATGTTTCTGGTAGTAAGGACAAAAATCCAATTTATGCAGATATTTCATACTTTGGCATTATCAAACAAATATGGGAATTGGATTATATGACATTCCAATTTCCGATTTTCCAATGCAAATGGGTTGATAACAATAATGGTGTTAAAATAGATGAATTGGGATTTGTGAAAGTTTATTTTAGTAAATAAGGGTACATAGACGAACAATTTATAATGGAATCAAAATAGGTACAAGTATTTTATGTTCTAGATCCCGCAAACTGAAAGTGGTTGATTGTTCTGTTATCATCCAAAACTACTGAATAGTCCGATGAAAATTCAGTTGAGGACGATCCTTTCAGTGGTGCGTCTTAATCATTTCAAAGTTTTCCCAATATATATGATGTTTTATATGTTACAGGAGACCACAATTAAGGTATTTTGATAATCGATAGAGGTTTCAAATCCCTTCAGCCTTTGAAAAAAAGAAAGAGAGTTCAATAAATAGGTTATATTTTGTTTGTAATATAGATCTTGTTATCTCATGTTATTATCTTATCATTTCTAAATTTATGTGATCTAAATTAACTGTTCAACCAATTTTTTAGATAATGACTTATGCACATTCTGGTGGTCCTAAAATCGAGGCTGAACAAGTCTCTCAAGCTGTTGTGGCTGCTGCTACTGCTGCTTCTCACAGTGCAAAGCAACAATAAGTTTCTGAACCTATTGTTGCTCCTAATGTTGAGGTCCAACAACCATCATCACATGGCGATGATATCATTTTATATGAAAATATATATATGATTTTGATATCAATGAAATGGTCAGGGATAAAGGACCAATGTCTTAGAAAACACAGGTGCGTCGTAGTTTGACGGTGTTAGACAAAGTTATTAAGGAGAAAAGTAAAGGCATCAAATTTTATGTTGGATGGAATTCATGAGACCAACATGTGAATCCTAACAAGGCTATTTTTAGTAGTTACATTGGAATTTTCACTTGGAAATGCATGCTGATTGACATAGATTCATGGCACCATGTTGTGTCTGGGTTGAAGGTTGTGATCTGGAAAGAAATTATGGTAACATTATGATATTATTTCATTAATTTACTATAAAATAAAATAATGAAACAGTGTCTTACTCTTCTCAATATCTTTCAGAGTACATTTATAGTAGATGATTCACACAAGAATTATGTACTAAGGCTCGTAGGAAGGTGTCATCGAGGTTTTCACACTATTTTAACAAAATGTCACATGAAATATTCCAAAGGTAAAATAAACCCACACCCACCCCTTGTCTATGCTCACCTGATATCCCAAGAATAATGTGATGCATTTATTGGTCGTCGTGGGGATAAGAATTCTCAGGTACATTGTGGATGATAATACGTTGTTTGAGGAAATGTGTATTCATCACTTTGATTATCTATATTTTATTTATGAAACAGCAACTCAATACTGAAAATAAGGAACGTGCATCAAAACCAACATAACCCTATCGTAAAGCAAGGATGGGGTATGCTTCACTAGAAAATAAAATGGTATTTATTTTAAATTTACAGTAATATTGTTAGGTGCCAAAAAAACATCATAATTATCTTTCTATATTTATGTGTATATTAATGATTCTAAAACCAAATACACTTCAATCACACATCATGTGCTATAGAATGAGGCACGTGTGAATAAGGAAGAGAAGATAGTAGATGAAAACACACAAAATTTGTGGGAAATATGTGTAAGTATGACATGATAAAAATATTTGTTTTAAATTTCAATTACAAAAAAATAATTATTTATTTTTCTTATATCCAATAGTCACAGGAATCAACTACTCCTGTAGAGGATGCATACCTATTATCGCCGGCTTTGAATCGGCCAGAACAACATGGTCGTTTCAGAGGTGCGGGGTTTGAAGGGACACCCCGAGTATATTATGAGAGAAAAAACAAACGGATGATAGAGATGGAAAAATGAAACAAATGAGAGAAATAATAGAAACTATTGAAGAACAGTTTCAATGGCAAGGATATTTTCTAGAAACTTTTATGGGTGGGAATCAAGGAGAAGACACAACTTAGGAACAACCAGTGCATGAAGATCTTGCCCCACCCCCCACCAGCTTTGAGGTGAGCCATTCCCCTCAAAGAACTGTCTTAGCCGTCGTAATCAATATTCTAAAAATTTTTCCCATGAAATGTGAATCAGAAAAACACTGATAATTTTCTTGTACTGATCTTCTACGGGGTGATAATGATTTTGATTTACATCTGTCAACACCCACCTATCACCTTGTAGTGAAGGCTACGGTGTTCAATGTCCCATAGGACAAGCTGTATAATAGACCACTTCCGAAAGATCATCTAAAAGTGATGATTAATGTAGATCATGAGCCAAATGGAGAGATATTTATTCCACTTGATGACAATGATATTCACATGGTTGAAAAGGCTATTGGGACATTCATTGCATGTCCATCACAACTTGTAAGAGTACATGTGTACAAATAGGTATTTATTTTCATTTTTTTCAAGCTAAACCTTTAACAATTAATGAAAAAAGGATCTAAACCAATGAATGTTATTATAGATGGAGAAAGAGAAGGGGGTGACAAGAAATGCCGGCTCAAAAGAATCTAAAGGATCAACCAACCGATCTCAAAGAGCTACAGAAAGCACAATAACACCACCTGTTCTCTATCCACATTTACTAGCATTGAAGACTCATGTGGATACGAAGCTAAGAGGTGGTAGTAGTCTTATAGTGGTTTTTGAAAAGAATATATATGGAGAGGAAATTCAATATTTCATTGCTGCCGAAAATGTAAATGAGATCCTTTAATACGGTTGGCTAGGTGTCACAGTTGTAAATTTATATATGAGGTATGTTTTTATGAATTGATTTTCTAAAATCTGATATAATGTGAAAATTATGACTAAATTCATTTTATATTATTTACAGACATATATATGAAAAATAGTTGAAGGAATTTTCCCATGAACCAAAATTCAAACTCATTAGTCTTCATTCCACATCAACACAACTAATGAAATTAGAACCATCAAAAAAGGATGAAATAGTGAACATCTTGCTGAAAACATTTGAAAGCAATATTACGGATGACAGACTCTTCCTAATACCAACCATATAGAGATAAAACTCTATGATTAAAGGATATTAATTATATTTTCACTTCTTTTATTACTTATTCCTTTTTTTAGGCAACATTGGCTGCTAATTGACGTGAACTTGGATACTCCAAAGATTTATTTTCTTGATTCAATGCAAGGATATCCAACAAACCGACCACACGTGATGGAGTTTGTGAATCTGTAAGACACTAAATCCTACGTTTTAGGTCTAAACATCAAGTAATATAATTTATATTATATTTTTATGAGGATTGTGTTATGATAGGTCAGTGTATCATTATTGTCTAAAAAATGAATGAGGACATGGGATAAGCATAAGGAGGCGAGAAAGTACTATGTCTGGACAAATATAAGGGTATATATAATAAAATTTAACCATCCAAACACATATCAACACAAGTTACTTATTATCCTAATGATAAAATTTTTTACAGTGTCCAAAAAAACAAACAATAATGATTTCAATTATTATGTTTGTAAATTTATGAAAGAGATCGTTTTTATCCACAAACTACCATCCCTAAAGTGGTATTTTCAAAAACAACTAATATTTCATTTATATTATTTAATAATTCTTTATTTATATATTTTTAAGTACTACTATGACTGTGGAAAATCCTCATACTCACAATATGATATAGATTTGTTCATAAATGAGTGGGTTTCATACCTGATGGAAGATTGTACACAAATAGCATGAAGATCTAACTTGGGGACGTGTACAATTGGCAGACATTTTTGAGAGGGGTTAAGGGGATAAAAAGATGAAACATTGTTGTATGTAAATGTTTGTAGGAAAATTATAATTGTTATTAAATAAAACATCTTTTCTGTAATGAGTCATTTTCCCATTTTAACAGATGAAATTCACTAGCAACATGTAATAATGATGAACCACTTTTCTTTGGGCTTTGGATAAGAAAAACCAGTAAAATCTCCAAAATACCTTCAAATCTGACCAAACGCATTATGATTGTGTTGATACTTTAAAATAATGATCCATGGGTCATCTTTGACATGTACGAGTCAACCCTACCTCAATCCTAGGCACGGTGTGACCGTTATCACTCAAAGTGCCTCTCTTTTGTTTAAAATGGTCAAAATTTTAAGTGAAAACAACAAATAACATACGGAAATCTGAACAAATGCATTAGGGTTGGGTTGATACTTTAGGGGAACAATCCATGGGTAATTTTTGGCGTGTATGAGTCAATCTCATCTCAATCTGTGGCACAGTGTGGTCGGTATCACTCAAAGTGTCTCTCTTATGTTTAAAATGGACAGAATTTTAAGTGAAAGCAACAACTGACGTACGGAAATATGATGAAACGCATTTGGATTGTGTTTATACTTTAGAGGAACAATATATGGGTAATTTTTTATCTTTAAGAGTCAACCTAGCCTCAATCCGAGGCACGGTGTGGCCAGTATCACTAAAGTGTCTCTCTTTTGTTTAAAATGTACAGAACTTTAAGTGAAAACAACAACGGGCGTACATAAATCCAAAAAAACACATTCTTATTATGTTTATACTTTAGGGGAATGATCCATGGGTAATTTTTGACGTGTATAAGTCATCCCCGCCTCAATCCGAGGCACGATGTGGCCGATATCACTCAAAGTGTCTCTCTTTTGTTTAAAATGGACCGAATTTTAAGTGAAAACAACAACTGACATACAAAAATCTGACCAAAACCATTAGGATTGTGTTGATAATTTAGGGGAACAATGAATGGGACATTTGAGACGTGTAAAATTAAACCCTTCCTAAATAAGAGGCATAGTGTGGCCGATATAATTCAAAGTGTCTCTCCTTTGTTTAAAATGGACAGAATTTTAAGTGAAAACAACAACTAACATACGGAAATCTGAACAAACGCATTCAGATTGTGTTGATACTTTAGGGGAATGATACATGGGTCATTTTTGATGTGTATGAGTCAAAATTGACTTAATATGATGCATGTTGTGGTTTTTATCACTCAAAGTGTCTCTCTTTTGTTTAAAATGGACGGAATTTTAAGTGAAAACAACAACTGACGTACGGAAATCTAACCAAACGCATTCTGATTGTTTTGATACTTTAGGAGAATGATCCTTAGGTCATTTTTGACATGTAAAATTCAACCCTGCCTCAATCTGAGGCACTTTGTGTCTGGTATCACTCAAAGTGTCTCTCTTTTGTTTAAAATGGACAAAATTTTAAGTGAAAACAACAACTGGCATACGGAACTCTGACCAAACGCATTAGGATTGTGTTGATACTTTAGGAGAAAGATAAAAGGGTAATTTTTGAAGTGTAAGAGTAAACTCTACCTCAATATGTGGCATGGTGTGGCTGGTATCACTCAAAGTGTCTCTCTTTTGTTTAAAATGGACAGAATTTTAAGTGAAAACAACAACTGACATAGGGAAATCTGACCAAACGCATTCAGATTTTGTTGATAATTTAGGAGAACAATACATGGGTAATTTTTGACGTGTATGACTCAACCTTTCCTCAATAAGAGGCACAGTGTGGCCGGTATCACTCCAAGTGGCTCTCTTTTGTTTAAAATGGACAGAATATTAAGTGAAAACAACAACTGACATACGAAAATCCGACCAAACACATTCATATTGTGTTGATACTTTAGGATAACAATACATGGGTCATTTTTGACGTGTAAGAGTCAACCCCTTCCCAATATATGGAATGGGGTGTCCGGTATCACACAAAGTGTCTCTATTTTGTTTAAAATGGAAAGAATTTTAAGTGAAAACAACAACTGACGTATGGAAATCTGACCAAATACATTAGGATCGTGTTGATACTTTAGGAGAACGATACATGGGTCATTTTCGACATGTACAAGTCTACCTCGCCTCAATTCAAAAAATTGTGTAGCTGATATCACTCAAAGTGTCTCTCTTTTGTTTAAAATTGACAGAATTTAAGTGAAAACAACAAATGACATACGTAAATCTAACCAAATTCATTTGGATTGTGTCAATACTTTAGGAGAATAATACATTGTCCATTTGTGATTTTTATGAGTCAAATATTCCTCAATTAGAGGCACGGTGTGGCTGATATCACTCAAGTGTTTCTATTTTGTTTAAAATGGACAGAATTATAAGTGAAAACAACAATTGACGTATGGAAATCCGACCAATCGCATTCTAATTGTGTTGATACTTTAGAAAAATGATCCATGGGTAATTTTTGACATTTAAGAGTCAACCCTACCTCAATCTGAGGCATATTGTGGCTGATATCACTCAAAGTGTCTCTCTTTTATTTAAAATGGACAGAATTTTAAGTGAAAACAACAACTGACGTACGGAAATCCGACCAAACGCATTCATATTGTAGAGACCCGTATCCTGATGTACATGGACATTACATTACATTTGCGGAATACTTAGTACATAACAAAAACACACACTAAAGGATCGTAATAGTTTAGTGTCTTTGGAAACTCGGAACATAATCTTCTAATCCTGGTGAAAGATCTTCAATATCTCCCGTAAAGATCTTCCATTTTTTTTACCTAAAACCTTTCTTTATATCCTGGGGAAGAGAAAACATAAAAGGGTGAGCTCAAATGCTCAGTAAGGGTATACAAAAGAAATAAAAATCATATCATATCTTTTTGAAAATCATAACCTGCAAAAGAGATCATAATATCTTAACATGGAACAAATCATAGAAGTGAAAATGAGATCCCCATAATCATAACATGAAACTTGAAACTTTGTGGCATGCACACATAATCATGGAAAATCATTTCTTGTTAGTCATGACTCATTGCCAAGACTATCTTAGTGGACAAAGTCCCTTTCTGAACCGAGTTCACTCCTCGTTTCAGTCTTGTATCACTGAACCGAAATAACCTTCTGTTCCAGCCATGTCTATCTCATGAGATATAAAATCTTTACCCAATGCATTGGAGGGAGATATAGGTCCCACCCATCTTATAATGAATCCTTTCTTATGTGTTCCACATAATCATAAAACATACATCATCGCATAACACATGTAACAAAAATGGGATTCTTGAAACATCATGACATCATAAGTCAATTCATATAAGATAATGGAATTCATAAAAATAATTCAATCACAACATGATCAAATCAATGTAATAATAGGGACAAAAACAGAACCCTTTATTATCTTAGATGGAAAATAATTTTGATAAAACACTTGAACTTCATTCTTGAGGAAAATATCATTTCTTCTTCAAAAACATTTTTCCTTTCATAACATGTCATATAACTTTAAAATAAAAGAAGTTGATTAAAAATAAACTTGAGAACTTGTAAAGGAAGCTTCTTGGAAATAATGTTTTAAAAATCTATTCATGCCGTATAAGTTAAAAAAAACATTCTTCGTACTTTTGTCGGAAAAGTCAAAAAGTACCTTGTACGAAAAACGACAAAAGATTCCTTTTATTTCTTTTAAAAACTCACCGAAGGGTAAAAATGGATTTAAACAATTTTAGGTGGATGAAAATAATATTACATATTGATGAAACATGGATGTGGATGATAAAATACACCCCAGTAAATACTTACGAATAAACAATCTCGGATAAAAATGAGATTGTGATATTTCCCTTACCTTAGGTCCGATTAGCTTTGTACGTGTCCGAAGCTCCTGTATAATGGTTTAAATAATGTTATTGACTTATTCCAGAATCATACATATTGATATGATATCATATATGGTCATATTATTAGCTTCTTGTTAGTAATATTTCATTGTTACTTGTTACTCGGGTCTTTATAACTTTTTGTTCTTATGAGTGTTTTGTCGAATAAATTCTTATTCTTATCTTTAGGTTATAGATAATTCATTTCCAGAATGGTATTAGTGTAGTATATACCATATTCATTCATTCAATTCATTTATATAATCATTATGAAATGAAGATCATGTAGAACGAGTCGCATCACATCGTGGAGACGGTATTCCGTACGTACGCACGAGTGATGATATCGTTCCTATGATCGTGGAATTGTATTGGAGTATATATATATTATTTCAGTATCAATATTACTTCATAATAATCATATGTAGTTACTCATTACACCATTATACCCATCCTTGTAAGGTGATGGTGGAAAATAGATTACACCACGGCGTGGAGACGGTATTCCGTACGTACGCACGCGCGGTGATTTCATTTTTCCGTAGGATGGATAGAAGGTGAATTAGGGTTGTTTAATATTTATAATAACATATCAGTATGTAAGTAATACTGATGTTATTACTTTATCATGAAACAACTAAAGAAGAAGAAGTTGAAGAAGAAAGAAATTGAAAAGATCGGTAATGGATATTACCTCTTCTTTGGAACGCCTCTTTGAATCCTCCACTTAAGGAACTAAGATTGGTCTTTGGAGAAGACCAGAACCTCTAGGATTATTCTAGGAAAGTGGAGAGGAGAAAATGGCAGGGGTTGGCCGAGCTTGAGTGCTCAAAATTGGTGTGAGGAGGAGGGGGAGGAGGTGCCCTTTTATAAGGGAGGAGAGGGGCACCTTAGGAATTCTTAAAAATATTAATTTATAATAAATCTAACCCCACTTAAAAACCTCCAAAAATGACTCATATTCGAAGATTAGATGAGATAGGGTTGTAATCTCATCAACCAATCAAATTTAGACATGTTTGGATATTATTTTAAACCTTATCAATTAGATTTAACTCTAAGTTAAATAATTTAACTTTTACCGTGTCTTTTTGTTTTCTTTCACTATATGATTAATAAACTTACTATAACATGCCAAACGAACCACAAATTGTTTATTATTAATATATATATCCTTATCTAAGTCATTTGGCCGAACCTTAGATTTTTAGGAATAAAATAACAATTAATAATATAATATTTGATTTAAAAACTATTTTGTGTCAATTTTGACACTATTTGATATATGATTTTTGTGAAAGTCATAACAGAATTATATGTTCGAACCAAGTTGATTAAATCAACATTAATATATCATAGTAACCTAGAAAATTAGTGGAATTCATAAAAAATCTCAAATTACATTTATTTTGGTGTTTATAACATCAATTATGTCAATATTTCATTAATAAGATAATTACTGCATCATCGTTGTGTCATAAATAAATTAAATTATTTGATGTCTAAAAATTACAAATAAACTACCATCATGTAGGAAATCGTTTTAGCTTTCTAATGAATATTTACAATCGAATTTATCTTATGTATAACCCCATATTAAAAATGATTTACTTATTAAACTTTGATTTTAACTATTTTAACCCTTCTTTAAATAAATTAATAATAAATGTCCTAATCTAATCCAAGTGGGCCTAAATGGTCATATTTTATTCCTAAGTTTGTTTTTGGTCGAATTACACTTGTCCAATAGAATTAGGACATGTGTTAGGGTAATAGTAATATCATATTTACCCTTAGTTACCCTATTTACTATTAACCGCGGTAAAAAAAGTAAAAAGTTACTATTCACCAAAAAATTATTTTCATCTCATTGAACCACATTTTAGTCCTTGATATTAACCGTGTCTCTCGGATTTTTGAAATTCCATTCACAGAAGCGGTAAAATTAAGTTTTATGCAAAATTCAGTTTTTAACCTACCACTTAGTGGTTTCACTATTCATCAGAAATTGAAAGTTTTCAGAAAAAATGCCAAAATTTCATCCTAAGCTATATTTCATATTCCGAATTCAAAAATGAAGTCTATTTTACCAAATTCATAACATAGAAGTTGAATTAATTAATTTTATAATTAAATCCCGCTATTAAAACAAATAGCGTGTTTTTACGAAACAATATCTATCAAAAGATTGACACTTGTTTATGTCTGGTTTAAATGTGAAATTACGTCCAATGACCAACATTGTATTAAATTGTAAAAATATATTCTAAATATACTTTAAAACCACTCAAATTAATAATTTATCACTATTAATTATTTCGATTAAAAAGGTTGTTTTTAATTATAATTTAGTAATTTTCACTATTCATCAGAATATGAAAGTTATCCGAAATGTACCAAAATTTCACCTTAGGCTAAATTCGATACTCCGAATCCAAAAATAAAGTTCATTTTGAAAAATAAGATTTACTGGATTTCAAAAAGTGGTTATTACTATTCATAACGGCTAGTTTTAATAATATTTTTATAGCATATCGTTGTTTAGTGAAACTCGGTATTGCGTACTACACACGCTATCGAGGAAGGTCGTGATTGCGTGTAATGCAAGGCAAGTCAAGGATGCGTGTTGTGCAAGCTCCTTTTGGTGTAGCGTACAACACAAGACATTAATAAAATTAAAAAGAATATTTTTCATAAAATCTTGGGCTGTTACACATATTGTGTTGATACTTTAGGAAAACAATACATGGGTCATTTATGACATGTACAAGTTAGACCACTAACCCCCTGGACAACACCCCCACCACTCCTAGACACCACTCCACCACCTGGACACCCCCACCCCCATGGACAGCCACCCCCACCCCCCTGGACACCACCCCACCCCCCTTGGACAACCCCACCAACCCCTGGACACCACCCCACCCCCTTGTACAACCCCACAACCCCCCCCCCCCCCCCACCCCTCTAGACACCCCCACCCCATGGAAAGCCTGCCCAACCCCCTTGACACCACCCCACCCCCCTGGACACCCCCCCACCACCACCACCACCCTGGACAGCCCCCCAACCCCATGGACAACCCCCAACCCCCTGTACACCACCCCCCCAATGGATATCCACCCCCACACCCTAGACACCACCCCACCCCCCTTGGGCAGCCCCACCAACCCCACGGACCCCCACCCCCACCCCCTGGACCACCCCCCCCCCCCCCCCCACACACACACACACACACCACTCTAGACACCCCCACCCCCTGGAAATCCCCCCCCCAATCCCCTGGAGACCACCCCACCCACTGGACACCCCCACCCCCTGAACACCCACCAATCCCATGGACGGCACCCCCACCCCTCCTAAACACCACCTTACCACCTGGACACCAACCCCCCTCCCCCCTCCCCCTTAGACAGCCACCCCCACCCCCTGTACACCACCCCACCCCCCTTGGACAAC